>CBVK0102619379.1:0-20677 GCA_900067695.1 Picea abies
ATGTCCCCTTCAGAGCTTGAATACTGCAAACAAGAGATCCAAGAAATTCTTAACAGAAAATTGATTGAGCCAAGTTTCATTCAATGGGCATTCCCTCTTTTCTATGTTAATGAACATTTTGAACAGAAACAAGGTAAGCTCAGGATGATCATAAACTACAAATCTATGAACAAAGCATTATTACCAATTAGATATACATTACCTTCAAAAGATGCACTTTTTTCAAAAATTGGTAGTAGAAATGTTTTCAATAAATTTGGAGTTGGATAGGAGTTCACTTAGGTCCTGGAGCACTGTGAGTAAGTCCTGCTAGGAAGGAGGCTGCTAAGGGCAGTTGAAACATTGGGTTGTTTGAAGGTTCAGACTGGTTTCTTCTTGGGTTCACCTAGGGGCCATTGTTTTCAAGAAAGATTCTAATAAGGCCTTCTTCATTTCTCCTTATGGTAAGGCTTTGATTTGGGCCAACATTTGAGCATCTTGGTCACCTGTGTCTTTCCACATGCATAATTTTATTTTTTCTCTTTGTTTGGGGGATTCTAGGGCAGAATATGGTTCAAAAGAATTTTCATATAAACAAAAATTAGGATCACTACATTGGTAGTGATGAACCATGTAAATTGCTTCATGTGATGAAGCATATTCAAAATCGGAGGTGTCTGTTGATTCTAAACAACATCCTTCATGAAGTATATGAACTTCTTCACTTTTAACAAAAGGATGGTGTGGGCATTGATTTGTATTATGATCATTTTCCCCACATCTATTACAGTAAGTTATGTGTACTAATTGTCGCTCTGCTTCAGTGATTTCCTTTTGTTGTGCTTCACGGGCCTTTAATTCAGACACCTTTCCTTTGGAATTTCTTGATTATTTTCCATTTGGACATGATCTTGCAATATGTCCAGGTTTTCCACATAGCCAGCATTGGACTTTCTCTCTTGCCTGAGCAGAATGTGTTTTTAGCTTTATATCCTTTGGATTAAAGTAATGAGTTTCTTGCTTATACCTGGATTTTGTTGTTGGATTCCATCTATTTCTTGTCATTCTCATAGTGTGTTGATGTTTGTTTGCATTTCTTCTTCGTCTGACAGGGTCAATCAAATATAGTCCATACTTTTCACAGATGGATTTACTCTCTGGTAGATGAGACAATTTCTGGATAGACTTGTGGACTTTCATATTTAATTTCTGGATAGACTTGTGGACTTTCATATTTGTACATAATCCTATTAAAGCTTTGGTGATGAGTGAATAAATTTCTCCCCAAGTATACATTTCATAAGGCAATTTAAAGACTTCCTCCATTTTAAGATATTCAACAAATTTGCTAGGGATGGCGGAAAGTTATACTTGTTTCCACAAGAGATTTTGGCTGTCTTTTACTTCATATATCCTTTGAGTCCATTCTCTGTGAAAATTTTCGTACTCGGACATCTTTCTACATTTAATGTTCATTAATATCAGTTCGTGTTTATCAGCAAGTTCTTCTTATGTTCCACACTAGTGTTCTAAGAGTAGTGTGGTAAGGGATCCAATCATATTACTTTGTGGAGTCCCATTAAGATGATAAACTACATTTCCTTGTTCATCTCTAAGTACTTTTGCTTCCATTTTTGCTATAATTACTGAGGATGAAACAATTTCCCACCATTTGCTCAAAGTTCCCATAAAACATTGAATCAAAGATTTGCATGATTCTATTTCACTTTTACCTTTCATTCACATTATTCTGTAAGAAACATACATTCTATCAAGCAACTGGTGAATCTGGCCAATGAACAGACCATCAGTACTCCATTCGAGAAACCAATCTTCTCCAAATGATTGTGATTCAGGCAATTTTCCCTTGCCTAGACGATTAGGCACATGTGGTTTGTTCATATGATGAGGAATATCTTCATATGAATATCGTTGGATGGAGACTAGGGACAAATTTGGATTTGAAAAGGAAGAAGGTTCAAGATCTTCACGTGGGAAGTGTGCTGGAAAATTATTTTGAATTGTTTTTTCTTCTCAGACATATATAGGAGAAATAATGGACATTGAGGAATGAGGAAGAATGAAAGATTGAGGAATTGGTTTATTAGGATAGGAATCTTTCTTCTGTATTTCCAAAAGAGTTTGTCCTACTACTAAAAAGGCTTCCCCTAATCCTTCCATTAATTCTTCATTTTTTTTAGCAGAATCATTTGTTTCTTATTTCACTAATTCTTGAGTCATTTCAACACAATCAGTGATGTATGTTACTCTGCTATTTAACTGATTTACGGAATGGACTATTGTGTTTGTGGAGACTTGTAAATCTATGATATGTTCTTTTCTGGCATAATCATTTGTCACAAAGGTGTGTGTATCCATTCCTCTGAGGAATGTATTAGTCCAGTTTACTTGTTTGCACACAAATTGTACCTTTTTTTCTAAACCATATAATTGGGCAACTTCATATGCTAACATTAAAGGTACATATATAGCTTGTTTTCCACCATCTTCAAGGATAATGCCTTTGAAAGGTGGAAAGGTAGATGTGGATTCAACTGATTTTCCTTCTAGACTCTTCCACTCATGTCGGGGAGAACTCTCTTCGGTATTTTCTTTTCCTGCTTCAAACATTTGGACTGTAGGATTTTGCATCTTTCTCTTCCAAACATAGAAAGAAATCCAAATATTGTTTTCATATATAAATGTCTACCATTCTTGAGATAGTTGGGTTTTCTCATTATTATGGATGGAGAGTTTAAATTCATTAGACTCTGGATGAGTAAAAAGATCCCAATTTAGAATTTTCTTTATCCATGCTTCTTCAATGGTCCTTTTTGGACACCCCATCATTATAGAATGAAATTTATGGATTTTAGCAGTAGTTGGCTTTTTGAAGTTTGGAGGTAAGGGGTTATTAAACCGACTATCTGGAATAACCTCATCACATTGTTCAATGTACCCTAGGCCATATTTGCGAGATCCAGGTGGTTGCATTCCTCTATAGACATCTTGAAGTCTATTATCTAATGTCTCAATGGAGGGCATATGATGAATCATGAGACATGTTACAAGATCAAAATGATCGAAATGCTTGGAATTTGGTAAAGAATCCCACCATGCTTTACAGCGGAAACTATGATGAAAAGGGGAAGACATGGAAGCCAGACAATCCCCTAAAGTACTATGACTACATGCTTTAGTATTTGGAAAGTTTAGAAAAGACACATAGCGATCCATAGAAAGATAAAGATATAAGGCTGAAAATAACCAATTAAAAGATGATCCTTTGGCTCTAATACCAATTTTGTGTCGCAGCACCACAGAGGCTTCCTCCAACGGAGAAGGAAGCTTTAAATGTTCTTCTTGTCTATGCTTCTATGTTTTGTTGATGCTTTCCTTATTCGAACTCGTCTTGAACCCAGAAAATCCCCTAGGTGAACCCAAGAAGAAACAAGTCTGAACCTTCAAACAGCCCAACACTTCAACTGCCCTTAGCGACCTCCTGCCTAGCGGGACTTACTCACAACGTTCCAGGACCTAAGTGAACTCATGTCCCCACATAGCTTAATATTAAGAGTAATTTATCTGAAAAAGTCTTTGGGATGGGCCCTGTTGTGGCCAAAATTGTAAGGATCTCATCCGATATATAACAAAATAGGAGTGATCTGGTGTAGATTTCCACTGTTGGGAATGCTGGAAGTACCATATTCTAGAGTGATCCATAAAATATAAAGTTATAAGGCTGAAAATACCCGGTTCTGTGTCTTCTAGAGACATTAAGAATGTTGAGGAATGTAGTACTAGTACTTTTGAGAATAGTCTTAGCTCCATGTTCTCTGATAATAGCATGCATTGTTTAAACCAAGCTAATATTGAAGTTGTTGAATCCCAACCCCAAGCTGCATGGAAATTACCCGCCATATCTTCCAACCAAGTTTATAATGATCTAAGTATGTTTCATTTCTATGCTATTACTCAAGTTTTTGTTAAAGAGTCAGTAAGCCGCATCCAAAAAAATAGTGATGTTAGCTAGACTATTTCTTTTCTCAATGTTAAAGAAATTCAAGCCGAAGCAAAGAAACACAAGACAAATTATCTTCATTTCGGTTGCATCCGTATTGGTATCAATGCACTTTGGCATAAAGGAATCAATGCATATGTTCTCTACACTGTCTGTGACTTGACTCACAATAAGTTTACTGATTCCTTAATTGGTGGTATTGTTGCTCCTTTATCTAATGGTCCTGTGTATTTTGACCATTATCCAAATTTCTCGGTCTATTCTTTTGATGAAAACCTTGAAGATATTCTTAAACTTCAAATTCGTACCACTGGATTTGACATGCGTAGTACTTGCACCAATATTTCTGTCCACTCTTGTGGTTGCTTCCATCATACCAATACTTTGTATCCGGCCATGCTGCATACTCCCAACCAACATTCCCAATCTAGTACACTTGTCCTTACTGACCCTCTCAACCAAAAAATGGAACACCAACTTATTAAATGGGAAAACCTTTCTTTTCCCTCTCATCAGGTTATCAACATTCCTCGTACTCCTCTCAAACATTCCATCACTTCTTCACACATCCAGGAATCTCATTCCTTTGCTGTGATTTACTTTCCCTCTTCCTCTCAGAATTTGCACACCAAGCGTGGTGGAACTCCCCTTTCTTCTTCAAAGTTTCCTACAACATCTCTACGTTTACTTCCCTCCCTCCAACCTCTCGCTTCCTCACTTGGACCAATACCCTTCTCTATCAAATGTTTAGACTGTACCAACTTGGTAGCTCTTTCAAGTTTATCTACGACGACAGATGATAACCAAATCCAATTTGAACACCATCTTCACAATCCTAGGACAAATCTTCCTCCTACCAGTTCTACGTCAAAAGAACCTTGTCCTCACCCACAATGCTCTGATATTCCTTTCCCACATGACAATCATATCTTAGGCATAACATCCTCCTCTCCCAATATTTATATTTCTCCTTTCCGCCTTACCAATACCATTCCAAGTAATCTCAAAAGGCCAACAATACTAGAAAAAAAGAAGTTCCTTACCACAATGAGAGGAACCCGAAAAAACATATAAAAGAGGATTGGAGGAAACTTATGTTAAATTGGGATCTCTTTACCCATCCTGATGCTGAACAATTTTCAAAAGCTATCCTAGACATGGGAAAATTAACGTTGTCAATAGCTTGTCAATATTACATGACAAAGAAGGACATTTGTATTTCTTTTTATGAATGGAAAACACAACAAGAAATCCTTGCTACATTCTGTAAAAAAAAAACATCAACTCCCAGATCCCATTCCACTCCCCCCATATATCCACTCCTAACCCCACTTGTTTCTTGTCCTGTACAAACCATATTTTTTTTCTGACTTAGGTAGAGAAATCAGCAAGTTAAAGAAAGAAATCAAGAATGTTGAAGAGAAAGATAACAAAAAGCAAAAAATCCTGACCATTGAGAATCAAAAGTTCCATGTTCTCTTGGATGTCATGATTAAGGTAAAAAGGTTTCGACTCAAAACCTTGCTTGACACTGGTTCTGACCTAAACCTATTAAATAAAGAAGTCATTCTTGTCCAATTTTGGCACAAGACCCACCAAAATTCCATTGGTTTAGGAAATCAACCAACTCAACTTCTCTATGAAGTTCCTGAAGCAGTCCTATGTTTCAAACACTACTGTTTATCATTAAAATTTATGCTAACAAATATCCCTATAGCCTGTATCCTTGGCACTCCTTTATTTGTTGTTGTTGAGCCCCATGGTTCCACCAGACTACCCAATGGAAATCCAGGATATTTTATCAGTATCCCTTCCCCTTTCAAAGACTCAAAAATCTCTATCCAACTCCCTTTTGTCTCTCTGCCTAGAATCTCTTCTCTTATCCATATAGTCCAGTTCAAGACATTAAAAATAGAAGAATTAAAAGAAAAAAAGACTGAGATGAGAACTAAAGATCAAATTGCACAGAGTCAAGTACAAAAACAGATTTCAGAGCTGCAAAAGGAATTTGAAGCAAAAGTATGCTTAGAAAATCCTATTGCCTTTTGGCACTAGAAAAAACATGAAGTAGAACTCCCTTACAAAAATTCATATGAGGGAAAATCTTGCAAAAGCAGAGCTATTCCTACGAATGCAGAATATCAGAAACTATGCTTCAACGAAGTACAAGGACTACTTGATAAAGGACTAATTAGAGAATCTATTAGTCCATGGAATTGTTATGGCTTCTACATCAATAAGCACGTTGAGCAGATAAGAGGAATTCCTTGTTTAGTCATCAACTACAAACCTTTAAATGTGGTATTAGTTTATGATACATATCCCATTCCTAATAAATCTAGTCTGGTGACCAAGATTTCTGGAGCAAAAATCTTTTCCAAATTTGACTTAAAATCAAGATTTTGGCAAGTAGCCATAAATGAAGAAGATAAGTTTAAAACAACCTTTAGTGTCCCTGTCAGACATTATGAATGGAATGTTATTCCTTTTGGTTTGAAAAATTCCCCTGCAAAGTTTCAATGAGTCATGGATAATGCTTTAAAACAATATTTTCACTGGTCGATTGCTTATATTGATGACATCCGGGTATTCCCTTCTTCTGTTGAACAACACTTTAAACATCTCAGGAAGTTCTTGCAGATCATTAAAAATGATGGATTGGTGTTCTCAAAGAAAAATCTAAAACTATTCAAAACTAAAATAAAGTATCTTGGTCACATCATCAGCAATGGAGAGCTAATCCTTCAACACCATGCTATAGAATTTGCATATAAATTTCCAGATAAAATTGTGGATAAACTTCAACTTCAAAGATTCCTAGGGAGTCGTAATTATATTATCCTTTCTTACAAAGACTGTGCACAAGACATAAAAATGTTAAATGGTAGGTTAAAGAAAGAAGCTAGTCCATGGACAGATGCACATACCCAGGTTGTAAGAAAAATTAAGGCAAAAGCAAAAACGTTGCCAATGCTTCACATATATGATGATGACCTCCACAAAATTGTTGAAATAGATGCCATCAACCTTGGATGTGGTGTTGCCCTTAAGCAAGTTAAAAGTTACAAGACCAAACAAATAGAAGAAATAGTCCAATTTGATTTTGGTCTCTGACAATCTAGTGAAAAGAATTATTCTGCTCTGGATAAAGAAATAAAAATTGTTTTGAATGTTATACATAAGTTTGAAATCTTTCTTATCTATAAGAAGTTTTTATTAAAAACTGATGCTGCAGCCATGAATAAACTCTTGAACAAATAAGTCAAAAAGTCTAGTGATGCCAAGTTTGCTAGATGGTACGCTCTATTTAGCAATTTTGACTTTGACATAGAACACATAAGAGGAATCTCCAATAGCATTCTAGATTTTCTAAGCACCCAAGTTATAAATTCAACAAATTTAATTTGTCCACAAAGGATGGTTCCCAAAGTTCATACAAGGCCAACATCCAATGTACTACTCCCTATCATTATCAGAGATGCGCAAAAGGCAAACAAAGCTCAAAATGCTTTAAGCCATGTCTTTCATGATATTGATCTCATTTGGGACATCCACGATAATCGGTGCTTCCACCAACAATACTATTGTTTACACATACCCAAATTATTGCATCATTGCTTTGAGAGAAATCCCAACATCTATTTTCCTGACAATGACTGATTATTCCCATTACAGGACTTTATGGTGGGATTTCCTACATAAAGAAGATGATTAGTCTTAGTTAAGTTTAGGAATGTAAATAATGCCACAGTTGGAAGACCCCCAAATTGGCTAGCAGAATGGTGGGAAACATTTGGTGTCAACAATAGCGCAGTAGATCCAGAATTGATCTCCTCTATGAGCAATTTCCCACTTCAAAGAGTACAAAATCTATATCAATATGGACCGAATGATGAGAAATATTATGTAATTTTATTCTGAACCATCTCTAATGGGTCAACAAGACTAAAACCTCTGTACATATGATCCATGGGCAACCTGTCATAGTACGAAAACGCTATACACAATTGTGGGACACATTAAAATATGAAAATAAATTTCATTCACATATTGAAAATGACTAATAAGTGGGGTCTGTCCACTTTCACGTCTTACTGACCGACAGTGGTGTTAGTCGATTTTTGTGGATTCACATTACGAATTCCACTTTGTACAAATCCTTGTCCTCCACTTGTTGATAAGAATCTTGGAAACTCAGAGCACTTCTCTGACTTTTGGCGTGATTTGACCCGCATTTCCAAGATACTTTAGATACGTTTAAAAGTGTGTGTGGCCTTGGTCAGATGGTTCTTTCATGTTCTCTCTTCCAAGTGTACAAGGTATAGGAAATAAATATTTATATTAGATTTGATTATTGCAGGACAATTTGGGTTTTCCTAGTAAGATGATTCCTTTCTCCAGAAATTGTGTATATAAGGAGAAGAGAAATTCATTAAGAGGCATTTGAGAATTTGAGTTTGTAAGTTCGAGTCTGCTAAGCTCCCTCTATTTGAGCTTTGAGTCTTTCTGTCTTAAGTTGCTTTGATAAGACTGCATGATTTTGGCTCAACCAACACAAACCTAAAGTGGTAGAAGCATATAGGTCTGTGTTTGTCTATAAGCATCTATGAATTATATCAGTATTGCTAAAATGATATGAGCAGTCTGTGTGTTGTCATATAAGTCTATAATCCCATGCCGGTTTGGCTTAGATAATAAAATCATCATCCACATATCTCTAATTCAAAAGTTCATTTATACCTTGTCTTTGTGTTATGTTTTTCTCATGATCTACTGAAGGTTCGTCGGAAGTTCACTAGAAACATTGATGCCCGAAAATTCACTAAGGAGCTGAACATGAATTCACTTAGGTCCTGGAGCACTGTGAGTAAGTCCCACTAGGCAGGAGGCCGCTAAGGGAAGTTGAAGCATTGGGTTGTTTGAAGGTTCAGACTGGTTTCTTCTTGGGTTCACCTAGGGTATTTTTCTGGGTTCAAGCTGAGTTCAAAGAAGGAAAGCATCAACAAAACATAGAAGAATAGACAATAAGAACATTTCAAGCTTCATTCTTCGTCGGAGGAAGCCTCTATGGTGTTGCAGCACAAAATTGCCAATTTTACAGAGTAGGATCACATTTACAAAGTAGAATCACACTGATAGATAGATTACAAGTGAGATTGATGTTTTTCATTCACAATATCCCAAAGGGAGAGTGAAGAGGATACAAACCACCCAGATATGAGGATTGGGAATGTTGGCTGGGAGTATGAAGCATGGCCGGATACGAGGCATTGGTATGATAGAAGCAACCACGAGAGTGGACAAAAATATTGGTGCGAGTACTACGCATGTCAAATCCAGTGGTACAAATTTGAAGTTCAAGAATATCTTCAAGGTTTTCATCAAAAGTATAGATCGAGATGTTTGGATAACAATCAAAATACACAGGACCATTAGATAAAGGAGCAACAATACCACCAATTAANNNNATACACAGGACCATTAGATAAAGGAGCAACAATACCACCAATTAAGGAATAATTAAACTTATTGTGAGTCATGTCATGGAAAATGTAGAAGAGATATGCATCGATTCCTTTATGCAAAAGTGCATTGATACCAATACAGATGCAACCGAAATGAAGATAATTTGTCTTGTGTTTCTTTGCTTCGGATTGAATTTCTTTAACATTGAGCAAATAAATAGTCTGGCTAACATCACTATTTTGTTGTATGTGGCTTACTGACTCTTTAACAAAAACTCAAGTAATAACACATAGATGAAACATACTTAGATCATTATAAACTTGGTTGGGAGATATGGCGGGTAAATTCCATGCAACTTGACACGTGGAGGTAAATACCTCCCGCAACTACCATAATATCAACAGTAATATGATTGGATCCCTCACCACACTAATCTTAGAACATTGGTGTGGAACAGAAGAAGAACTGGATGATAAACACGAATTGATCTTAATGAACATTAAATGTAGAAAGATGTCTGAGTATGAATATTTTCATAGAGAATGGACTCAAAGGATATATGAATTAAAATACACCCAAAATATCTTATGGAAACAAGTATACTTTGCCGCCATCCCTAGCAAATTTGTTGAGTATATTAAAATGCAGGAAGTCTTTAAATTGCCTTATGAGATGTATACTTGGGGTGAAATTTATTCACTCATTACCAAAGCCTTAATAGGGTTATGTACAAATATGAAAGTCCACAAGTCTATCCAAAAATTGTCTCATCTACCAAATAGTAAATCCATCTGTGAAAAGTATGGACTATGTTTGACTAACCCTGTCAGAAGCAGAAAAAAGGAAAACAAACATCAACACAATATAAGAACAATAAGAGATAGATGGAAGCCAACGAAAAAATCGAGATATAAGCAAGAAACTCACTACTTTGATCCTGAGGATATAAAGCTAAAAACACATTCTGCTTAGGCAAGATAGAAAATCAAATGCTGGCTATGTGGAAAACCTAGACACACTGCAAGCTCATGTCTAGATGGCAAAGAATCAAGAAATTCCAAAGGAAAGGTGTCTGAGCCTTTTGTTTAGACACACTGCAAGCTCATGTCTAGATGGCAAAGAATCAAGAAATTCCAAAGGAAAGGTGTCTAAACAAAAGGCTCGTGAAGCACAACAAAAGGCCAACACTGAAGCATAACAACAATTAGTACACATAACTCATTGTAATAGATGTGGGGCAAATGATCATAATACAAATCAATGGTTGCACCATCCTTTTGTTAAACGAGAAGGAGTTCATCTACTTCATGAAGAATGTTGTTCTGAATCAACAAACACCTCCGATTTTGAATATGCTTCATCACATGAAGCAATATATATGGCTCATCATTTCCAATGTAGTGATCCTAATTTTTGTTTATGTGAAAATTCTTCTGAATCAGATTCTGCACCAAAATCTCCCAAGCATAGAGAAAAAATAAAATTATGCATGTGGAAAGACACAAGTGACCAAGATGCTCAAATGTTGGCTTAGATCAAAGCTTTACCAGAAGCAGAAATGAAGAAGGCCTTATTAGAATCTTTCTTGAAAATAATGGCCTTGGAACAAAAGCAAAAGAATCCAGGAACCTCCTCCTTAGCAGGTATGAAGCCTTTATTTTCAGATGCTTCGTTTGAAAGAAATACTAAGTCTTTCATTAGACATAACAAAGAGACCAAACTACAACATCCCTCTTTAACCGACTTAGCCAAAGAAGTGTTTTTATCTAAAAAAGGAAGTTGCAGAGCTTCGTCTCAAGCTTGATCAATATGAGGAAACCACTGAGGACTCATACAAAGTGGATTCTTGGGCCCGATAGAAAATAAAATGCCTAAAAGAACAAATGACATTGTTTCCTCCTCCTCTTGAAGATGTGCCAAAAGGCCATGAAGGTAATCCAAACATCACCAGTCATAATTCTGACTATTTACGGGGCTTAGATTCTATGAAAATCTTGGCTATCCACTATCAAAAATATCATGTTGAAATTATTATAGAAATTGAAGGAGAAATATTTTTTCTTAATGCCCTATTGGATACTGGTTCTGATATGAATTTACTCAACCAAGATTTAATTCCCTGTAAATATTGGCTTCCCAACAAATATTTTGCCATAGGATTAGGGAATATCTCCACAAATATTAGCTTTGAAATCCCTAAAGCTTTATTATGGTTTGACCAATATTCTCTTGGTATGAAATTTCTCCTGGCTAACCTCCATGTGGATTGTGTTCTAGGAACCCCTTTCCTTGCAGTCGTAGAACCACATGGAACTGCAAGAACTTCTCTAGGTTATCCATCCTATTTTCTAACCATTCCTAGTCTTGTAACCAATGGCTCCCCTTTCAAAAAGATATTCCTTTTTATTTCAAAACCCCAAATAAATATTGTTATTTTCCCACCGACCTCCAAAATCTTAATTATCATCGAAACATGGGATGATCTTAATAATCGGCCAGTAACTGAACATGTTTATGATAACCTTAAATGGGAAGAATATCGCCTAAATTGGGTGCCTCATTGGGAACTAAGATGGTATGAAGGCATTGAGTTCGGCCTTCCCGGGTTTTCTTCTAATAGCAATATCCATGTAATTCCACCTCAACATCTTATAGGGAGAATGCATCAAGCACCTACCCTTGCTGCCAGAGAAAAACTCATAAAAATGGGGGATATAACAAGGTGGCATTCTACATTCAGGAGATGGCACTGTCAACATTCCCAACAATGGCATACTACACCATATCACTCCTATTTTGTTATAAATCGGATGGGATCCTTACAGTCTTGGCCATAAGAAGACCCATCCAAAAGACTTTTTCAGATAAATTACTCTCAGTACCAAGCTATGTGGGACCACATGTGCCTATGGAGTGACCGATACAAATACTATTATTGTATGATAAAATTTTCAAACACTTTCAGATCCAACACCAACTCCGAACCTAAATGGCTTGACAAATGGTGGCAAAAGTTTGGTCTATCACTTTCAGATCCAACACCAACTCCGAACCTGAAGCATAGACAAGAAGAACATTTCAAGATTCATTTTTTGTCGGAGGAAGCCTCTGTGGTGGTGTTGCACAAAATTGTGGTATCAGTTTCTAAGCATTCTGATCTTGTAACATGTCTCATGATTCATCATATGCCCTCCATTGAGACATTAGATCCTAGACTTCAAGACATCTATAGAGGAATGCGACCACCTAGATCTCCCAAATATGGCCTAGGGTACATTGAACAATGTGATGAGGTTATTCCAGATAACCGATTTAATAACCCCCTTACCTCCAAACCTCAAAAGGCCAACTACTGATGAAATCCACAAATTTAATTCTATAATGACGGGGTGTCCAAAAAACACCATTGAAGAAGCATGGATAAAGAAAATGGTTAATTGGGATCTTTTTACTCATCCAAAGTCTAATGAATTTAGTCTCTCCATCTCTAATAACGAGAAAATCCGTCTTTCTCAAGAATGGCAGACATTTATTTCTGAAAACAATCTCTGGATTTCTTTCTATGTCTGGAAGATAAAGATGCAAAATCATGTAGTCCACATGTTTGAAGCAGGAAAAGAAAAGACCCAAGAAAGTTCTTCCCAACATGAGTGGAAGAGTCTAGAAGGAAAATCAGTTGAATCCACATCTACCTTTCCACCCTTCAAAGGCATTATCCTTGAAGATGGTAGTAAACAAGCCAAATATGTACCTTTGATGTTATTAGATGAAGCTGCCCAATTATCTAGTTTAGAAAAAAAGGTACAATCTATGTCCGAACAAGTAAACTGGACTAATACAACCCTCAGAGGAATGGCTACACACACCTTTGTGACAAATGATTATGCCAGAAAAGGACATATCAGAGATTTACAGGTCTCCACAAACACAATAGTCCAGTCCGTAAACCAATTAAACAACAGAGTAACAGACATTACTGACTGTGTTGAAAAGACCCAAGAATTAGTGAAGCAAGAAACAAATGATTATGCTAAAAAACATGAGGAATTAATGGAAGGATTAGGAGAAGCCTTTTCAGTAGTAGGAAAGACTCTCTTAGAAATACAGGAGAAATATGCTCATCCTGATAAACCAATTCCTCAATCTTTCATTCTTCTCCATTCCCCAATATCCATTATTTCTCCTATATATCTCCCAGAAGAAAAAAACAATTTACAAAAAATTTCCAGCTCACTTCCTAAGTGAAGATTCCGAGCCTTCTTCCTCTACAAATCCAAATTTATCCTTGGTCTCCATCCAACAACCTTCATATGAAGATATTCCTCACCATATGAACTGACCATCTGCACCTGATCTTCTAGGCAAAGGAAAATCGCCTCATACACATTCATTTGGAGAAGATTGGTTTCTCGAATGGAATATAGATGGTCTGTTAGTTGGCCAGATTCACCAATTGTTTAATAAAATGTATGTTTCTTACAGAATAATGTGTATGAAGGGAAAAAGTGAGATAGAAGCATGCAAATCATTGATTCAATGTTTTACAGGAACCTTGAGCAAATGGTGGGAAATTGTTTCATCCCCAGTAATGATAGCGAAAATGAGGACAAAAGTACTTAGAGATGAACATGGAAATGTAGTTTATCACCTTAATGGGATTCCACAAAGTAATATGATTGGAGCCCTCACCACACTAATCTTAGAACATTGATGTGGAATAGAAGAAGAACTAACTGATAAACACGAACTGATCTTAATGAACATTAAATGTGGAAAGATGTCTGAGTATGAATATTTTCATAGAGAATGGACTCAGAGGATATATGAAGTAAAAGACACGCAAAATCTCTTATGGAAACAAGTATACCTTGCCGCCATCCCTAGAAAATTCGTTGAGTATATTAAAATGCAGGAAGTCTTTAAATTGCCTTATGAGATGTATACTTGGGGTGAAATTTATTCACTCATTACCAAAGCCTTAATAGGGTTATGTAGTTGAGTATATTAAAATGCAGGAAGTCTTTAAATTGCCTTATGAGATGTATACTTGGGGTGAAATTTATTCACTCATTACCAAAGCCTTAATAGGGTTATGTATAAATATGAAAGTCCACAAGCCTATCCAAAAATTGTCTCATCTACCAGATAGTAAATCCATCTGTGAAAAGTATGGACTATATTTGACTAACCCTGTCAGACGCAGAAAAAAGGCAAACAAACATCAACACAATATAAGAACAATAAGATATAGATGGAAGCCAGCGAAAAAATCCTAATATAAGCAGAAAACTCACTACTTTGATCCTGAGGATATAAAGCTAAAAACACATTCTGCTCAAGCAAGACAGAAAATCCAATGTTGGCTATGTGGAAAACCTTGACACATTGCAATCTCATGTCCAGATGGCAAAGAATCAAGAAATTCCAAAGGAAAGGTGTCTGAACAAAAGGCTCACGAAGCACAACAAAAGGCCAACATTGAAGCATAACGACAATTGATACATAGAGCTCACTGTAATAGATGTGGGGCAAATGATCATAATATAAATCAATGGCCGCACCATCCTTTTGTTAAATGAGAAGAAGTTCATCTACTTCATGAAAAATGTTGTTCCGAATCAACATACACCTCCGATTTTGAATATGCTTCATTGCATGAAGCAATCTATATGGCTCATCATTGCCAATGTAGTGATCCTATTTTTTTTTTCATGTGAAAATTCTTTTGAATTAGATTTTGCACCAAAATCTCCCAAGCACAGAGAAAAAATAAAATTATGCACGTGGCAAGACACAAGTGACCAAGATTCTCAAATGTTGGCTCAGATCAAAACTTTACCAGAAGGAGAAATGAAGAAGGCCTTATTAGAATCTTTCTTGAAAACAATGGCCTTGGAACAGAAGCAAAAGAATCTAGGAACCTCCTCCTCAGCAGGTATTAAGCCTTTATTTCTAGATACTTCATTTGAAAGAAATACTAAGTCTTTCATTAGACATAACAAAGAGAACAAACTACAACATCCCTCTTTAACCGACTTAGCAAAATAAGTGCTTTATCTAAAAAAGGAAGTTGCAGAGCTTCGTCTCAGGCTTGGTCAATATGGTGAAATCATTGAAGACTCATACAAAGTGGATTCTTGGGCTCCCCATGAAATAAAATCCCTAAAATAACAAATGACAGTGTTTCCTCCTCCTCTTGAAGATGTGCCAACAGGCAAGATTGATAATCCAGACATCACTAGTCATAATTCTGACCACTTACAGGGCTTAGATGCTATGAAAATCTTGGCTATGCAGTATAAAAAATATCATGTTGAAGCATCATAGAAATTGAAAGACAAATATATTTTCTTAATGCTTTACTGGACACTGGTTTTGATATGAATTTACTCAACCAAGATTTAATTCCTTGCAAATGCTCGCTTCCCAGCAAATATTCTTCCATAGGATTAGGGAATATCTCCACAAATATTAGATTTGAAATTCCTAAAGCTTTAGTATGGTTTGGACAATATTCTCTTTGTATGAAATTCCTCCTGGATAACCTCCCCGTGGATTGTTTTCTAGGAACCCCTTTCCTTGCAGCCGTAGAAACACATGGAACTGCCATAACCTCTCTAGGTCATCCAATCTATTTTCTAACCATTCCTAGTCTTGTAACCAATGGCTCCCCTTGTAAAAAGATATTCCCTTTTATTTCCAAACCCAAAATAAATACTGTTATTTTTCCACCACTCTCCAAAAGTTTAATTGTCATAGAAACATGGGATGATCTAAATAATAGGCTAGTAACTAAACATATTGATGACAACCTTGGTTGGGAAGAATATCGCCAAAATTGGGTGCCTCATTGGGAACTAAGATGGTTTGAAGGTGTTGAGTTTGGTCTCCCTAGGTTTTCCTCTAATACCAGTATCCATGCAATTCCACCCCAACATCTTATAGGCACAATGCATCAAGCACCTACCCTTGCTGCCAGAGAAAAACTGATAGAAATGGGGGATATACCAAGGTTTCTTTCTACATTCAAGAGATGGTATTGTTAGTATTCCCAGCAGTGGCAAACTACACCAGATCACTCCTATTTTGTTATAAATCATATGAGATCCTTACAGTCTTGGCCACAACAGGACCCATCCCAAAGAATTTTTTAGATCAATTACTCTCAATACCAAACTATGTGGGATCACATGTGCCTATGGAGTGACCGATACATATACTACTATTGTATGATAAAATTTTCAAACACTTTCAGATCCAACACCACCCCCAAACCTGAATGTCTTGACGTATGGTGGTAAAATTTTGGTCTAAATCCAAGTGCAATTCATTGAGATATCATCGACAATTGACAATTTATGAACCAAACAGATTTATCAAATAATGTCCACCGTCTAAGTCAAATCTCCAATGATAGCTTCATGTGCATGTTCATTAATGAAAATTTACCTTCGGTTATCCGAATCAAGTATGTTATTCAACAAGATGAAGACAACAATGAATATCCAAACATGTACCATGAAGTTTTTACACAACACTGGGATCCGTATCGATATAACCATTTTCATGATCAACCTGTCGAATCAAGGTTATTAGTGGGGCCTATTCACTATCATGTATTACTAAACGACAGTGGTGTCAGTCGATTTCCGTGGGTTCACATTACGAACTCCACTTTGTACAAATCTTTGTCTTCCACTTATTATAAGAATCTTGGAAACTTAGAGCACTTCTTTGACTTTTGGCATGGTTTGACACACATTTCCAGGATACTTTAGATACAGGAAAATCATGTGGGGACTTGGTTAGATGGTTCTTTCATGTTCTCTCCGCCAAGTGTCCAAAATTTTATAAAAACGATATAAAATCCTTAGAAATTTGAATATTTTTACAAAAATATACGATATAAAATCCTTAGAAATTTGAATATTTTTACAAAAATATCGCCAATCATTTATAGTTGGCATATGAAAGATTAATAAGATTCGCCAAGGTTTCTACATTTTAAAATAAATTTCCATCCTTAAAATCATCCTTGAGTATAGGAAACAAATCTTTAGATTAGATTTGATTTTGGTAGGACAATTTAGATTTTTCCTAGTAAGATGATTCCTTCCTCCGAAAATTTTGTATATAAGGAGAAGATAAAATTATTAAGAGGCATTAAAAAATTTGAGTTTGTAGGTCTAAGTCTACTAATCTCCCTCTCTTTGAGCTTTGAGTATTTCTGTCTTAAGTTTCTTTGACAAGCCTGCATGATTCTTGCTTGACCAACATGAACCTAAAGTGGCAGAAGCATATAGGTATGTGTCTGTCTATAAGCATCTATGAGTTATATCAACATTGTTGAAATGATATGAGCAGTCTATGTGCTATCATATAAGTCTGTAATCCCATGCCATTTTGATTCAGATAATAAAATCATCTTCCACATATCTCTGATTCAAAATTTCATCTATACCTTGTCTTTGTGTTATGTTTTTCTCATGATCTACTGAAGGTTCATCGAAAGTTCACTAGAAAAATTGATGCCCAAAAATTCACTGAGGATTTGGATAGGAGTTCACTTAGGTCCTGGAGCATTGTGAGTAAGTCCTTCTATGTAGGAGGCCGCTAAGGGCAGTTGAAGAGTTGTGTTGTTTGAAGGTTCATACTGGTTTCTTCTTGGGTTTACCTAGGGTATTTTTCTTGGTTCAATCTGAGTTCGAAGAAGGAAAGCATCACCAAAACATAGAAGCATAGACAAGAAGAACATTTCAATCTTCATTCTCCGTCGGAGGAAGCCTCTATGGTGTTGTTTAGAATCAATTGAGAAAAAATAATTATCATTCAGAGAACAACTTAGACAAGTCATGGACAAAATAGAAACGATTCAATCTGTAGTCCAAGACTTAAAATAATCTTTTGACAAGGATAAAACTACTTCTCCCCCTATTATGTTTTCATAATTATAAGAACAAACCTTGTTTAGGTTATTTGGCCTTATTGAGAAGAATAAACAATTAACCCTGATGCAATTAGCTAATGAACTAGCTAACCCAACTCTTGCTAGGATTGCTGAAGTAGTCTTACTAGCCTCTAACAAGCTTGAGCTAGTAAAAACCCAAATCACTCATCTTAAAGTTTCATATGAATCCCAACAACAAGTCTTCGTTTCTCCAGCTTCATACATAAAAACCCTCAAAGAAGGAGAAGGATCAAACATGCCTAGATCCTCAGATCAAGATGCAGGTGGAAATCCTTTCCAAACTGCTTGGGAAAAATGGCGTAATGCTAAATATGGATCAAGCAAAAAGGTTCCTTTTGATCCTACTAACTCAGAAGAACGTGCTATCTTTAGCATAGAAAATATTGATCCAACACCTGTGACTAACATCAATTGTTGATCATGAAATGAAATGATCATCATTTTTCAGAAATGGCATGCTTGGGCAAAAACCCAAAAATTGTTATTTCACAATTGTTTTGCATGGAATGAACTAGCCCTTAGGCTAACATGGGGATTCATTGGTAATTTATGACTATGGTGGGACATAGTTGATGAAACTGACAAACTTAGAATTATGAATGATGAAAAACCCCTTGAAGAACTAATCAAAGTAGTTATTCATGAATTCTATGGTAGTAAAAAGATTGATACTGACCATCATGCTAATATGTATATGAGTCAAAAATTGTGTCATATTAGCCAACTCCCCGAGTTTCTTTGTACAATGCAAGATCTCCTTTATAGATGTCCAGACCCTCATAATACCGCATATCTCAGGAAATATCTTTCAGCCATGCCTGGAAAGATACATGATCTGGTAAGAGAAAGATTAGAACAACTTGATGTTGAAATAAAAGATCTTTCCTTGGCTGGTCTACATGAGCACATCATTACTACCCTTCAAAAGGAATGCTTGAGACACAAAACTAATAAGTCCGTTAAGAAACAACCTGGTTTTGATTATGGTGTCTGTGATATATTTGCAGAAACATACCATTTTGGTTGTAACCAACACAAAGGAAAGAAAGATTCTTGCAAACCATACCGTGGTTGTTTTAAGTGTAAAAAGCCATCCAAACCTTTCAAGAACAAATTCCCCAACAAATTTAGTAACCACAAACCCTTCCCTTGAAAAACTTATTTTAAGCGAAGGACTAAGCCTACACAGTCCAAAAACACAAAGTGTTTTATCTGTAAGCAACCTGGCCACTGGACTTCATAGTGTCCTCTGTAGCAGAAGTCTAAATTTCAAAATAAAATAATGGATCTGTTTGCTATAAGATATGATCCGACTGATTGTGATTTAGTTTCCTATCATTCATAAGGTGAATACCTATCCCTTATAGATACTGATTCTGAAAATCCTCTACATCCAGATTCTCCTACTTATTCTTCCGATTCTTCTCATTCATCTTTAAATTTAAATTTTCTAGATCTTAAAATGATGAATAATCTAGATGATCTTCCTTCACTTCTCCAACAGTAAACTATCATCCAAAATCATCTCTCTCAATTGACCCTTGGTCAATTCCAGGTTGCCAACCATCTTTGTGCTCAACTTCAATCCATTGATTCTCAAATCACTTTGCACTAACAACCAAGCGTGGTGAATTTACAATACTACTCACCCCATGATTATGCTTTTTCACCCAACAAAACTCAACCTAAAGCACCCCAATCTTTTATCCATAATATTGAGCCAAACTTCCTACATCAAATAAATTCCTATGCAAATAAGCACCCTATAAAAATTCTTGCTGATGTAGATGAATAAGAATAAGACTTGACTACTGAAACCTCCATAGACAAGATGATCAATACACTAAAAAGTTCTATCATAGAAAAATAAACATTGATCAAATAAATTTGGAAAGTTGTAAAGCTTGAAAAGGAAGAACTGAGCTTTCTCCAGAAACAAAATGATGAGTTGTTTGAAAAGGAAATGACATAAACCTCAAATACCTTCTATTCTTATAAGTCCACCCAAGATCAAGCTCCAAGACTAGGCTCGTTTAATCAGATTATTGGTTTCGAAGATTGATTGGTTATTATAGTTGACATAAAAGTATCTGGTTATAAGCTTTAATCCCTAGACACTCAACTAGATACAGGTGCAATGAATTCATGTGCAAAGCATGGTTGTTGAAATTACTAAAACAACTGAGAGGGAGGGGGGGGGTGAATCAGTTGTTATTGAGCTTAAACAATTTAAGTCTATTAAA
>CBVK0102619392.1:808-12498 GCA_900067695.1 Picea abies
GTTACAAAGTGGTATCAAAGCTCTAGTTTCAACACTGAGCCTACATAGGCAAGATAATAGAGCATTGAAGTTGAATTCATGCGTTAAAATTTCATAAGAATTTGAAAATTGTTTATTAAAATTCCCTGAAGAAACATTCAGAGTACGTCTACAAACTGTTTGACAAAATTACTCTTGCAAATTTGGGGGGAAGTCATGAGTAATTGAAGAAAATTAAGCCCATAGGTTAAAAAAAATCCCCAATTTAAATCTCTAGTTAGGGATTTTCGAGCCTATAATTGGTCGAATTTCATAATTGTAGAGAAACCATAGTGAAATTGGGTGGAATTGGGAAAAAGCCACAATTTCTACAGTATAATTCATGGAGAATTTGACGTGTATGAGTCGAATTTCAAGAGAAGAGGTTAAATTGATTTTTATAGGGTTAAATTGCCTGTAACAAAGCTAATTACAAAGTTTGCAATGGCATCCCCGAAAAAGAATTATGCAATTGGGTAGAATTGGATGAAATTGGGAAAAATCCCCAATTTATAAAGATTAATTCATGGGAAATTTGACGAAGAGGAGTCCAATTTCGTTCAAGGGGGTCAAATTCATATTATAGAGACAAAATTGTCTATGACAAGATTAGTCCATAGCTTCAATGACAGTCGAGAAAAGAAATTGTGAAATTGGGAGTATTTGGAAAATTTTGGGTATTTTTTCGTACAATGACGTTAGTAGGATGTGGAGGCCATGTGTCAGCTGATGTGGAAAAAGGGTGATGTGTAATTCCATGGTGGCAATTGATTTGGAGTCACAGTGGTGGGGCACATGCATTTTCTATAGAACCTTGACTCTAGACCTACAGTGATATTTCAATAATCGACTAAGAAAAAAAATGGATTGGTCAGACGAAGAGGATCGTGAGTATGTATGGAGGAAGCATGAAATTACCA
Organism: Picea abies; assembly: GCA_900067695.1. NCBI lineage: Eukaryota > Viridiplantae > Streptophyta > Pinopsida > Pinales > Pinaceae > Picea > Picea abies. The sequence goes on from CBVK0102619392.1 coordinate 1,747, forward strand.
CGGACCGTGGTGAATTTTATTAATTTGACTAAGTATCAAGATATCATGGACTGTGGTGAATGGTATGATTTTTTCTAAGTATGAGAAATCGGTCAGACGGACGGGGTCGTGGATATAGACAAGTGAATTGGGCAAATGCCTTGGACCCATGGTGAAATGTTTGGAAAATTTTCTAAGTATTGGTGCAAAATATGGGTAGTGGAACACGAGAGTGTATTTTGGAGGTCGAGGAAGTTTGAATGGAAGAAATGATGACCTTAGACCCATGATGGAATATTTTAATGGCTAAGATTGAATCGGATTCCTGATTGGAATGTTGTTGAGTATCAGGGTGATGTCAAGCAATCTGGTGGCCAATGATAACAGAGAAATGGTCAAGATTAAATATGAGGGAATGATCATACAGTCATTGAGAATTGAATCTATGTTGCATGTGCTAATGTATATCCTTTCCTATATGGTATTCCTTTCCTTTCTCTTTCCATCAATAACTATCTTCTTAAGACTCAAAATTGAGCAAGAGAATAGTAGTTGGAAAGGTCTTGGATAGAGGAGGCCAAGTATGCACCTAGAAATGTGAATTGAGCAGCATAATTCACAAGAAAATCATAAATGATATTTTTGGGGCATTTAAAGGGTAGAATGGTGCATAAAATGATAGGTTTGTTATATTATCGTGGTCTAACAAATCCTATTGCAAGAACATTTTTCATAACTAAGGGTACAAATAGAACCAAGAAAAATTTAGTTGAATACATCTAGACTCAGTGAGAAATATGGAAGAATTCCAATGGAACTCTGATCTATAAAAAGAATTTTGGATGACAAATGTTCATACCAAATTGGGATATTGAGTAAGGGAGAGACCATTTACAGTTCATGATAAAGCATGAGTAGTGGGTATGCATGGAACTGCAACCATGAAAGTATGGAGAGTTGGTTTTCATAGCTGGTGAAAGGGTTTTAACTTTGGTTAAGTGTGAGTAGAGGAATTCAAGGAAATAGTGATATGTTAAGGCCGCCTCACAAGATGATCAAAAGCCAATAATGAATAATGTTAAGATATGAATATAGGTATAGTCATGAAGGCTTGGGAATCCAAGAAGACAAAATTTACGTGTAAATGAATTCACTGCTAAAAAACAAATCCATTGATCAGAGTGCTTAGTGGAATCAGGGTGCATGAGTAAATAATTTAGAGGATGAAGTAGTGAAATTCCATTCACTCTAAAGGATGACAATGTACAGATAAAGAAATACATTGTGGGAAGAAATGTCCTAAAAGGATTGATATGTTGTGATGTTGGCATTCTAATAAAGAGAGACTTAATGCATACATGGAGATAAGGTACATCATCTCCAGGGTTTAGTTATGTAGTTTTGAAGTAATACCTCCGTTATGGTGGTCAAAGTAGTGTAGTGAAAGCATGGTATGCATGCTAGAACTTCAGGGGTGAAGTAATGAAGGTACATGTATGCCAAAGAGTGAAAACAGATGCACAAGCAATGCATTATGTGCATATTGATTCCGTACCTAAGAGAACCCATATCAAGTGGAAAGGAGCCATTAGTAATATTCTATAGAGTTGGAAGTACCGCTAGATTTATGATTGAAGATAAAGGAAATGTTAACTACTTCCAATTAATCTCTATGAAGATGGAAAATAAGAAATTTGTGTAGCATTTCACTATGCTAGAATATTTACTAAGGAAGTCAAGTTGATACCAAATGGGTTAAACAAGGAGGAAAGAATGGTGAAAGCAACAAAAAGAGTTGAAGTGTTCATATGGGGAAAACTGAATCAACTTGGTCTAATAAAGTAAATGGATGTTGAAGATCCAAAGTCTATTAGACAACATGGTTGGAACTATAATTTGGTTAAGTATGAGTTGGGTCATATGGATCAAGGAAATAGATAAATGTTGAAGTTTAATATGATCATAATATATGGCTGAAAATGTAAGTGTCCAAGTGTCATTTGGATGAAAAGTGTTCGTGGAAGAAAGAAATCATGTTCAATGATTTCAGTAAGAGAATAGAAAAGTATGTGAATCCAGTGAGACTTGAGGACATACAAGAACAAAAAAGAGAGTTGCAAAGGAAGAAAGAGGTTGTTGCAAGTGTTGTATAAAAAATTATGATATGGCATGTTGGACAACCATAAATAGCATAGGAAGATGAAATGCATATGCGTTTATGAGAATGTTAAGGATGCACTCTTAATGCATATAGATACACATTAGTGAATGTATACTTGTTAATATATATAACATGTTGAAGACTAGGAGTAGTCTATTGTTATATATATGAATATGAAAGTTGTTGATGATGGTTGTTTTTCTAGGAAAGAGGGAGTTTATTGCATGATTTCAAGTGTTGTTGATGATGTTTTTGCACATGTAAGTCATCCATATGAAGAAGATATCATAAAGGAATTTTTTTGATAAAAAGTTGATGAAGGAAGCCTATAAGCTTCTACCAATTATCAGTTAATCAGGTAGCATCAACAAATTCATGGACAACTATGCAAGTATTAGTTGGATGTACTTATTTTTCATAATTGTTGAAGGGAATTTAGGTAAGAATTCCATCAAAAAGAAGTTATTTTTTCAAGTGATGTTATTGTATGAATTGAATGCATTAAATGAATGATATACCATTGGGTGTGGTAAAGGATGAAGGCTTGAGATAGTTATAAAAGCTATCATCTTTTGAATGCAATCATATGACATAATAGCATGTCATGATTTTGTTGGCTATGAGTTAATAACCAAAGCAATAAAGGGGTATGACCTTGTTATAGAGATAAATTCCAGTAAATCTAGTTATGTGTGAGACCATGACATGGTTGGTTATGGAAAGGTTATAGTTCCACACAAGTATCCAATGAACTTCCTACTTATAATTAATGTTTGGACTACAACCTTTTTTCTAATACTGAGCACCATAGGATTTTATTATTGGTGTAGGATTTAGGTTTAAAAGGAAGGCATCCAAATGGTTGAGAAAGCATTAAGAAGTGTATGGATGATGTGTTGAGGCATTGGCCAGACCTTCCAATTCACCATGGTGGGTGCATGACTTAGATAAAAGGCATTCTGAAACCAATGCAATGTTGCATTGAATAATATTCATGAATAAATCATGAGACTGTGAAAGTGGTAGTTTTAAAACATGCATGCTAAGGTAGATTTATGTATGATTCAAGGAATTATTGAATGCATTTTGATGTTACACATCAAAATTACTCACTTCAATGATGACTCATTGTTGTCATTGCTAGTGTCGCAAGTGTCACCTTGAAAGTCTTTATCACTCAAGCATAGGTATGCCTGCCTTGGGTTTGGAACATGTCATAATTTTTGTTTGATGGTTTTGTGCAACTTCTTCCAGGTTCTCTGAGTCCATACCCTTGCTCGAAAAAGTCAACAAAGTACTTCAATCATCAGTTCCTGTCTTTTGACTTCGCACTTTGGGAGGCAATCTGTTACACATCAAAATTACTCATTAGGATGATGGTCTAGTTTCATCATTACCAATGTCACAAGTGTTACATTTTGGCCTCAAGTGTTGCAAAAATAATACTGTTATATTTCCTATGTCATTTCTCAGACAACATTATCAAGGACACTTAAGACACCTTCAAAGACTGGTTTAAGAAGGAGAAATCATCTGATAAGGAGTACAAAGCATTTTCCATGAAGAAAACCACTTAAAAATGATTTTTGGAAGGAAACGTTCCCCTACCAACTATCAGGGAGCGTTGATGCTCCCTAGCCTTCTTTGGGGGAGTTTTGAAATGATATATGAACCCTTTTGTAAGAGCTCTTCCCTTTTTGAGCAAATTTTGGTTTGTTGAAATAAATCAAGGAAGAATCCCCTCAATCTCTGAAGTTGGTTGGATTTGAATCCAAGGTCAAGGCATGATCTTAGGGAATATCCACAACTAAAAGAGAGGAATCCTCAACTTATTCCAATTATCTCTCAAGTGGTTAGGTCTCTCCAAACTTATATAAGGAGGCCTTCTCATGGTAAAATACATGATAGAGGAATTGAAAAGCACCTAACTTATGATCTCATAAGGAAGGACATGATAGAGAATATGGAGATTGAGAATTATACCTAACTTATGATCTCATAAGAAGGTATAAGAGATTAGATAAGATAGAAAGAATCAAACTTATGATCCCATAAGTAAGATACCATTGAATCATAATCAATGTGGATTACTTGAGCATAGGTTGGACAAAGAGAGCTAGAAGAAGTTGATGTACCTTCATCAAAGGTCTATAAGTACTCTTCATTTGTTCTCATTAATATACATATATGCTTGGCCTATTTCTTTCAAGTTTGTGTTTGTTCCACTGTTCCACATGAACTTGTCTCTAGTAGATAGATCTATTTTTGAGCTAATCCCAGTAGAATAGGAAGTTTGTTGCATCTTTGTTTGTCTTACAGGACTTATTGAGGAGCTCAAGGTCGAAGCTCAACTTGGACTGTGCGAGGAAAAATGCCATTAAAAAGGTACACTTTTATTCTTCCTCTTCATACATTAGCTTAATTAGATCCAAAAGGATTTCAGTGACCAATGATAGCACCCTTTCTATCTTGGTTTTAGGGGTCTAGATACCAAGAGGGAATCCACTTGTCCACAGGGGGATTATCCTGTAACAACTGAGGAGCACCATAGGATTTTATTATTAGTGTAGGGTTTAGGTCGAAAAGGAAGGCATCCAAATGGTTGAGAAAGCATTAAGAAGTGTATGGATGATGTGTTGAGGCATTGGCCAAACCTTCCAATTCACCATGGTGGGTGCATGACTTAGATAAAAGGCATTCTGAAACCAATGCAATGTTGTATTGAATAATATTCATGAATAAATCATGAGACTGTGAAAGTGGTAGTTTTCAAACATCCATGCTAAGGTAGAGTTCTATATGCTTCAAGGAATTATTGAATGCATTTTGGTAAATCCATGTATAAATTATAGTTCATATAAAATATTATGTATGGTAATTTGCACACATGCATGCTAATGAAGAGTTGTGTATGCTTCAAGGCATTATTGAATGCATTTTGGTAAATGCATGCATATATTATAGTTCATAGAAAATATTATGCTAACAGGTGAAATGTAGTAACTATTACTAACTTATGAAGTTGAGAACATTTCAAGAGCTATTAGACATTGAAACAAAAGAATTTGCAGGCTAAACATGAGGATGGGCTACAGAAAAACTCTATCGGGGAACATAGTAAAGAAAATAATGATGGCTATAAAAAGGAAAAGTTTGGTTTCTGATAGTACATGTGCAAGGAATGATAATCTCATTCCAATTAATAAATGAATTGATAGTTGTTATTGAATTGTTAAGTGTAAACAATTATGAGATCATTTTGTGAGCATTTGTAATTAGTACAACAAAAATATATTTTACGAGAAATACTAACAAACTATTTAACTAAATGCAAGATGGATTATTGTAGGAAAGTGGTATCGAGTATGGAACTTTTGAAAGCCATAATAAAGGCAGATGCTTGTTGTTGCAACAACCAAGAAAAATATGAGATGGAATCTCATACTTGGGGAAATTTTCAATTTCCTTAAAAAAATGAATTTTTAAATGAAATTGTTATGAAATTATCCCATGATGACTATATGTGTGTGATACAGATGGAATTATGGTTATTGAAGATGGAATGATTAGGAAGAAAGGGTAATGTTGGGACACTGGAGTCCTATGATTTCTATAGAGAGTGGATCCTTGGTGGGGGTTTAGTAATAAGTTGGTGTTCTCCTTGTATGTGAAATCCTTGGTAAGATGGATCGTCGAAAGACAGTGTAGTAGTGAAGGGATTTCTGAGCCTGGAAGGGTGAGTGTAACAAGGAAGAGGTGGCTCAAGAATGCATATGGCATGGTGGCTAGAATCATGAGGGTGTGTCAGGAAAAAAAAAGCGAGCAAAATTATTTCCTGAAACAAATATCTAGAGTAGAGCAAAAGATTCACAATTTAGTTATGGAGACATGAATTAGGCGCTTGGAAAGAAGAGCACCAGAAGGAAAAAAGCTTCAATATTATATGCATGGATATTTTTGAAGAATTTTGTTTGTACATTGTATATAATGCACCTAGAAAAATGCATAAATAAGGGGGAGGGGAATGTAAAATCCCTAAGCAGAGCCCCAATTGTAAATGTAAATATAGGTTGTTGAACAAAGAGATTATGAGTCCGGGGTGTATGTGTGATTCTCAAGCCAGAGAGCCTAGATACTAAAAGGCCAAAAATCCTATTAGTGTAATATGTAATCACACTCAGATTATTAATAAAATACATCATTGTTGCATACCAACCAGACAAAAAGAGTATGGGGGCCTAGAACTCCACTTGAAGGGAAAGGGTGGCTAAGCCAAGAGGGATTAATCCCAAGGGAATATTGTATTAATATTTCCTAAATTCTAAGTTATGTGACATTTTAACCTAATTCCTAAGGATGGGGAACATATCAGCCAAGTAGGGACCAAGTAGTTCCCAACATGACAAGTGTCAAGTTCGGAACATGCATACATAAAGTCAGAAAATAGTGTATTTTTCATCATCCTTACCATGATTTGATAATAATGATCATTGTTAGGGTAGCCTTCTATACCTTCTTACCTGTACTTGGGAGCTATTAGTATCCAGTCAACCTGGGTATTTTGAGTTGAAGAAGTAGTTTGTTAGTCTCTTGTGCATGTTGAAGAAGCGGGTTGTCAAGCCCATGACCATTCTCTCTTGGTGGGAGAACCGCTGGGAATTGTTTTCCCTATGTGCTAGAAAATAGCTATAGAGCTCTGAGAATTTATGTCTTTCTTATTGCTAAAGCCCCAGAAGGGAAGTGGGGTAGTTGAAGGACTATTGAGAAAAGAAGGGGAACAATTGCTAGGGTGGGATATGCTATAGGAAATGAGAGATTGTGGGCTAGTTGCAACAGTTGGCACATTAACCTGAGTGTTATTGTGTTGGTTAGAACTTAGTCTGGCTTAGGAAGCCTAATTCCCTAGCATAGTTTCTAGCCTTAGCTCGGGGGTGGCCTTCTACTAAGAGTTTTATGAGCAACAAAGTCTATGTCTGGGAGGAAAGTATGAGGTCTGCACATAGTTGGTGAATTATTAAAAATATAAGTGTTATTTTATTAGTGTTTTCTTTATGCTATTTACTCTGTGAATGATTTTATAAAATTATGCATGTTTATGCATGAATTGTATTATGTTTGCATTGCCTAATTACCGCATATTCAGAGCGTGTTATAAATTAAATAGTATCAAAGAGGAATTTTTGTGTGGCATGGGCCAACTTGGGGCTGGGGATGCTACATCGTGGTATCAGAGAAATTTCTCATTTTGATGATAATGGGGTACATTATAGGTTTTCCATGATTCCATCACATAAACATGTCCCTAAAATGGCCACCCAAAGAAGATAATATATTTATTCATGTAAACATGTCTCTATATAGGCATATTCACTCTTAAAATACTAATCATACCAACATTCGATGTTGTTAATATGGGTGAGGAGAAAGATCCAAACATGGACAAGTGAACTAGAAGTGGAAAATAGACTATCATTGAAGTAATTGCAGATAGGAAGAAGCAGGGGTTGGTGCCTCATTCCCCATAGACAATTATACCATCTATTGCATCGACATCACTATGGTTTAAAAATGGGGATAAGTCTATCAAAATTTTCAACAAGATTCAAACATAGATTTTTCAAATGAGGACCAAGATCAAGGTGTTTATCAAATGAAAAAGCATTTCACACTACATAAAATAGTTCCACACTCTATTATGTTTCCATGTGAAGAGGCCATCTCATGTATCATTTTCCAGGTAGATGTGGATAATAGGTTAATCAAATACAACCAAGGGAAGGCTATCACATCATTCCAAAATTCAGTCTTGCACCCATGTTATAAGCTTACCATAGAAGAAATTGAACTCATAGAGGACTGGATGATATAATTTCCTCTAGACTATAGGGAAGTAATGAAGAACTGGTGGATTCCAGAGACAAAATTCAAGGAAAGGAAATTTGAGACTTATCCCACCAGGATACTAAGGACCCCTTACAAATATTGAGTATCTCTCCTATATTGAATTTATGGAGAGTCATATGCCATGAATTTTGAAAAGTCTAGATGGGTCTCCTATACCAAATGGTATAGGTTCTAATTGGGACTTTATACTGGGGAGTACCCTTGTTTGTTGAAGGGAATTTTTCTCGCATCAATAGATTTTGGTGCTAGAAGGAGGGTCCACTTAGTTGTATGGATGGTAGAAATACATCATTTTCACATGGAAAAACCTTTGATTATACAACTTGTAAGCCACAACGTAATATTTTTCCTAACATAGGTGAAAATACGGAAAAAAAAAGTTCCATATGAACACACTCCTCCTGTTTTTGAGAACCCTATTTTTGAAAACCTTATGTTTGAGAACCCTGATTCACCTAATAAACCTTTATTCAATGTTGCCAAGAATGAAGTAAACATTTTACAACGTATTATTTGAGCGTTAGTGAGGAAAATGGGTGAGTTTCCTATAACAAATTATTTACCTTTGTGATTGATCCAGGAGGATATCGGTGGCCATCCACCTATTCTAACTGGCTCAAAATATTCTTTTGGAAATTCACTATTTTAGTAGTTTTTTGGGTCCCAAACTTTTGGGGCCATTTTGAGGGCCTAAATGATGATTTTTCATGATAGGGAATCTCAATGAATAATGAAAGATCTAATTGAGCCCCTAAAATGAATCTCCTTGTAAATACCTTTCCAACGAGTTGTTGTATGTTCTAAACAGAGACTGTATGCAAAAATTATGATCCCGTGAAGTTGATGTACTAACTTACCCCAACGGGGCCCACATGAATTTTGGCGCTTCATCTCCTATGGTCAGGTTTTTGGATATATAGGGTTTTGGAATTCATGTTTATTGTAAAAAGGCCTTCAGAGCCTCATTGTACTCATCTTCTTGTGAATGAGAATTGTCATCACATCTATTCTCAAAGATAAGATTCCACCATTCTAGCAAGCTTGTTTTCAGTCTACATTTTACAGTTTTGACATATTTCTTATTTAATAGAAGTCAAGTTTTATCGTATCTCTATTATTATTCACTATGCCTTGGTGTTAATATTATAATTCTGTGTTTTCATTTCATTTCGGTCATAAATCTGGATCACTGGTATCAGAGCAGTCTATTCCTTGTTGCTTTTTAGTGCATGTTCCTGACGCGGTCAAGGTATAGAGAGTTGGGTCTCGAGCTTATTTCTCTTGAGGAAAAATTCTCTCACATGCCCAATTAATCCTCCATGGCGGGTGAAAATAAAGATTTTGGGACATGATATCCTTTCAAAATGTTGCTCGAGGAATCCCTTGAGCAACAGAGGAACGCCATGATGGACAACTTTGAAAATCCTTCAACGACTGCTGACAAGTGACACATCCAACTCAAGCAGAGGTGCCACCCCTTTCAAGGTACATATCAATTTTTATATTCCTATATTTGAAGGGAAAATAGAAGCAGATGCCATAGATAAATGGTTAAACCTTCTAGAAGGATATTTTTATGTCCACAAATTTTTTCGATAGTGAAACGATTACATTTGCACTCCTCAAGGTCATCTGCCCATGACAAAGATTAGTGGGAGAATTTTTGTGAGAAAAAGGAAATAGAGGGATCCACATTATTTGTAGTTTGACCCACTTGGGTTTCCTTCAGGGATTCTATTAAGGAACAATACTACCTTGTTGGACGTTATGATGATTTGTATAAAAGATGGACCACACTGTGATAGGAATGAGACCAAACAGTGCCAGAGTTCACCAATGTCTTCCATACCTTGCACACCAAGCTGGGTATCAACATTTCGAAGCAACATATGGTGCTCAATTACTACAGAGGTCTGCATAGATACATCCATATAGAAATGGCATTTTTGGACATCTCATCCTTGGGCGCAGCCTATTGGTATGTCATCAAAATCGAGTAGAATCTTAAACAAAAGACGCGATAGTTTGGGTCTGGGAACCCTTCATAGCATAAGAAGGGCAAGGGCATCCCCAACCCGTAGAAAAAAGGACAAATAAAATATGAGAAACCTCAGGAAAACCATTCTAAGCCGCAAGGAAAGAAGGACAATGGGAAGACAAAGAAGAATACTGGGAAGTAGTGCGACTTCCATAAGATCCCTTGGCATAACATTGTTGATTGCCACTCAAGGAAGTCATTGATGGTTGAGGTGAAAGACTATGAATCAGATGCAGGCTCTGACTCTGATTCAGAACCAGAAAACGAGAGACAGATCATTGACATAGAACCTAGTTCCATCGTTGCTACCACCAAGATCTAGCTCGATGAACTTGATGAGTTAGAGGAAGGAGAGCACCTCTTTCATTCATATATGTGGGTGAAAAGCACCCCGTTGCACTTCCTCGTTGATAATGGTAGCCAGAAGAACCTCATCTCAACATAGTTCATCAAGCGGCTAGCCCTACTGACAATGCCTCACCCGCAGTCCTACACCATCAAATGGCTCTGCCAAGGAAGTCATCTTCGAGTTAGACAACAGTGTTGATTTTCATACGGAATCAAGCCATTCAAAGATGAGGTATTGTGTGATGCTTCTCCTCTTGAATTTTTTGATGTTATTTTGGGCCAACCTTGTTTATGGAAATATCATGTTGTATATGAGTCTAGG
>CBVK0102619409.1:0-11891 GCA_900067695.1 Picea abies
GATATGATGCGATATATTGTGAGAATGTAAAATTTTATGAATGTTTAAATGTTATTGATGATGATGGATATAATGTGATCTACTATGTGAATGTAAATTTTATGAACGTTTAAATGCTATTGATGATGATGGATATGATGTGATATATTGTGTGAATGAGAATCCTATGAAGTTTTAAATGCTATTAGAATGATGTTGGATATGATGCAATCTATTTTGTAAATGATAATTTTATGAATGGGTGTTGAAATTGAATTATGGGATATTATGAGATCTATTTCTAACTTGAAAACTTTGATGTTAAGTTGTTGGTACACGGATACTAAATTGAAATGATGGTTGTATGCAATTACATGATGATAATGCATAGAAATGTATGAGTTTGTGTTACAAACTAATCTGCAGGTTATGGGCTATGAAATAGCCAAGGGATAATAATGATGAAAGTGAATGACATGACCACTGGCCGATAAACAATATGGTATGAATCCTTGTATGTGAAATTATATTGGTTTGAATACATTTCTATGATATGTGGACTAGTGCAGGATTTTAGGTGATGAGACTGTCCAAAACCGAATAAACAATGACAAAACTCCTAGCAACACGGTGCCACTGTATATTCCATTGTAGGGTGTGGACCCTACTTATAATTAGGAGGGGTGGAGGCATTTCCCACCGTGTATCCTCCGAAACTTGAAGTCATGGGAGGATCGTGTTAGCTCACGCTCCCCTAGACGTGTGATGATGACTGTCAATTGCTTGTTAGGAAAGCTTGGTCAAGATAGTGACACTTCTGCTTACAAGTTCTATTTGGAGTTAGGTCAATATAGTTGATGCTCCAATATAGTCCATCAGAGGAAGGATAGGAATGAATATGGAAGTAAGTTAGGGAGGAAGGATGAGTATAAATAGTTGAGAAAGTATGGAGATTTTTCTGATGGTGGAATTTATTGTTTTTCCCTTCTAAAAAGAAAATGTGTATATATGAATATTCATAATTACGTAACTAAACCATAGTTGTCTAAATAAAATTGTTGAACTAGATAATTATAATTAAAGGATTCCACAAACATTTGATTGGTTTATTGTCTTTTATAAAAGAATAGTCTTGATGATAGGATTGGATGCATACATAAATTACTATAAGGGTGATAGTTATTGATTATTAGTACATGCACGAGACTTGTATGTACTAGCTACACATGCATTTATTGTACATGTACACTAGTATGTATGAGTTTTCTTGGCTTACTTACTAATAATGTCGGTTAATTGTTATGAATGTATGAACCATGTTTCTTTTCCTTTGTATCATGAAATACCTTAACTTCGGGACGAAGTTTCCTGAAGGGTGGGTGTATGTAACAACCCTGGTTAAATAGTTTCATAGGGTTTATTAAAAATAGTTAATTAAATAATTAATTGTCTTAATGTGTATTAGTTAAGTAATGATTAACTATTAATAATATTATTTATTTATTGTTTTATAAATGTCAACTAATTAATTAATTAACACATTCAAAGATTTGGGTAATGAATTAAATGGCTGAATAACTTTAAATTATTTATTACAAGGATTTACATATGCAGGGGGGGAATGAAGCATGGCGTGGAGGATAAGATAATAAAGGGAAGGATAAGGTAATTAATGGAGGGTATGGAGTCGATGAATGAGGGGGAGATATGACTGGGTAGAGGCCTTTGGAAAGGGGATTATGAAAATTTAGGGAGGAAGCATTATTGGGGAGGAGAGGACTGTATTTCCTATTTTGCCTATTTTTTGGTTTTGGAGGTTGGGTGAAATGTTGCAGGGGGCACCTAGTTGCTGGGAGTTTTGGGCCCGGGGGCCAGAAATCCTGACGGAATCCTGGAGCTAGGGAGCCGGATAGGCTTCTCCTAGTTGGCTGGGTGGTTAGTCGGATTTCGGCAGGGTTTGGTCAGAGCATCAAGCAGAAATTGGATAGAGCAGCACAGAGGACAACCAGATAAGCGAGAATTTAGCATCAGACAGAGGTATTTTATTTATGAATTTGTTTGATTATGTGATGATTATGTAATTTATTTTCATGCTGTAAAATAATTTAATTTCTGCCGAATATTTTATGTTTATATGATGATTAATGAATTATTTATGCATTGAAAGAAATCCTATGTTTAATTGTATGAAATATTTTAGGCTTTTTTAATTTTAGGTTCCTACATGAATTCTGCAAATCCATGGGGCATGATGTCAACAACATCCAATCATTCCAAATAATGCAAGACCATTACGATGATGTATTTTGGGTTCAAGAGGAATAAAAGGTTTATGACCATGGTGGTGCTGAGAGAGGTGGATATCAAGGAAGTCCCATAGACATATATGGACAAGGCCATGGATGAGGATATGGAGGAGGTGGGGGTAGATTGCTCACTTTTTTTAATTGTGTTGAGATATGCCATGTGTGGAGATTTTGTACCAAATTGTGTGCTCTATGTGGGTAATACTATAGCCCCGAGCACATCACATAGGATTGTCTTGAATTTATTAAGAAGTGGGAAGATAAGAAGGCACACTATAACATGGTGAATGTAGAGGCACACTTTCTTTAAATTTTTACCATATTCTTACCATATTTTGGATAAAAATGGTCATATTTCCAAATCAAAGTATGTTTATAAATTGGTTTTTGTGAAACCATGTTTAGACTACTCTATTTTTGTGTGGAACTACCATGCTCGATATGACGAGATAGGGATTGGGAAAAAACTTGTAAGAAGTAAAAGTGATTTAGTCGGTTCAATCACTAATCCATCCACGTACAAAAATTTCACGAAGAAGAAAAATGAAAATTAAAAAAAATGAAAATTTAAAACTGTGTCGATATGTGCAGCATTTTGTAGCTCAGGGATCCAAATTGAAGTCATAATTTTTTGTCAATAACCTCCTAGATTTTTTGGAGTGAAGGATAAGGAAAATTTTCATATATATTATACGTGTCATTATTTTTATTTGTTTTTTCTTTTATTAGTCATTTTTCCCTATATCTTGACACTTAAAAAAGAAAGAACAATGTTAACATTTTTTCCTTGTTGGTTGCATGCCAAATCAAAAAATGAATTATTATCATTTTTATACAACACAATCCTATTATCATGGAACTCATGCATACATATATCACTTATTTATTGAATCTATAGCTTAATAGTGGGTATTGGAATTCAAATATTTGGTTATGGTGAATTCTCTTCTTATTCATTTTTATTCTCATCCTTTGGATCAATGGATGTACCATGAGTGGTTTTCGAATAAGAAAGTGGGAAAGAGGATATTAGTTCACCTACTTGACCCAATATAAATATTGGGTATGGTTATCTTGGCATTGCAGAGCTTCTTAATCTTTTTTCTAACTATGAGGCATGGGAGAGTTATGCAGGGACCCACAAGAGAAGTTGCACATGTGGAAGGATATGGAAATATTGATTGGTATATATTTTCCTTCTCGGGAAGATCCTTATCTTGAAAAACCTTCAAAATGGTGAGAAATAGGAGCCAATCAGTAGGAGAAACCTCTCATCATGGATACAAAGGTTCAACAATGTCCCTATCAGTCATATCTATCAATATCTTAGTGATGTCGATAAGAAGTTGATGGAAAAAAAAGTGTCAATGGGGTGTGAAGGAACGCATGCACGTAGGAAGGAACACATGTTCTTAGAAACCTTCACATGTTCCTAATCCTATAACCTTTGTGTTTATCGAACCACCATGAACACTTTCCAACTAGGAATTTTAGGAACGTGCATGTGTTCCTATGTTGAGCATGCACATTCTCAAGAACACATGTTTGTTCTTATGTAGAAAAGTGCACATGCTTTAGGAATGCACATACATTTATAGAGAAAGAACATGTTCTTGTTAACACAAAATCCATGTGAAGTGACCTCATGTCACCCCCTATGAATTAGAAAACCATGGGATGAAATACCATGTGCCACAACACTGTCAAAAGCAAGAAATGTGTGCCGAAAAAACACAAAAAATGGATGCTTCAAAAAACCACTTATTTTTTAGGGGGGGATCATCCCCCAAACCCCAAAAAAGGTGGGCCTAGCCACCCCCCCTATGAGCCTCCTAGTGAAAATAATAACATGTGTGTATCATTTCAAAGACCTTGGGAAACATAAGCAATTCAAAACCACCTAGTGGGATTGACATCTCGAACCATAGGCCAAGGCCATAAACAACACTGTGAACTCATGCATCTAGGTCCACAATCAACAAATTAAACCCACATGCATGACATTCCAAATGTATCCTTTACCTCTTAGTGGAAATATTGGAACCATTATGGGATTTGGAGAAGTAGGTATCAATCTTAAAACAAAGGGAGGGAGGGAGAGAGGGACAAAGTCATAGAATGAGAGAGAGAGAGAGAGAGAGAGGAAAATGGAGTGAGTGAGAGGGACGGGAGGGGAGAGAGATAAAGTGATGGAAGGAGGGATGGAGGGAGGGAAAGGGGGGAAGGTGAATAGATAGTAGGAGATATTTTATGGGGTAGATAGAGAGAGCGAGAGGGGGGGCGACTTCAAGTCACACTCAAAAAGAGGACATTTACAGACATGCATTCTGAAATTGATATTGATGATCAGTTGATTAAGCATCTAAGAAAAAATACTAAAGGTGATGAAGAATTATACTTAGAGGGATTCTTCGTTGAGTTTATGGAGAAGGGAAGGGTACATTGCAAATCATAAAATGATCAAGCGAAGCTAGTTCAACCTAGGTATTCTATCACTATTGAGCATCTCATTTTATCTCGATTGTCAACACCAGAAGTTTCATAGACCTCTAGATCTGAAGGAACCTATGATAAGAAACCCTCACTCTTTTCACAATATTTGGATATAAATAGAAAAACAAATGGGGTGAAAAAGGAAATGTATCCTAGGCCTTGGGGATAAACGATAACTCAAATAAAATTACTATCTATTGTGGATTACCAATAGGGTATATTCAATTTGGCTATACTAAAGTCAAAGGTACTTAATCTTGGTTTTCCTGGAGATTACAAAGCCATTCAAATGAGAGTAAAACTTCGAGATATCCACCTTGTGGATATGATTCAATTTGTAACAACCCTGATTAAATAGTTGCATAGGGTTTATTAAGTATAATTAATTAGATAATTAACTTTCCTAATATGATTTAGTTAAACAATGATTATTTCTTAATAATATTAATTAATTATTTATTTATTAATTAATCGTTTATATATGTTGATTGATTAATTAATTGACTCATTAAAGTTTTGAGTAATGAATTAAAGGGGCTTAATAAATTTAATTTATTTATTATAAGAATTTACGTATGTGGGGGGGGAATCAAGCATTAAGTGGAGGGATAAGGTGGGTGGAATTAATGGAGGGTAGGGAGTCGGTGAATGGGGGGAGATAGGATTGGGCAGAGGCCTTCAGGAAGGATTATGAAATTTTGGGAGAGGAAGCATTTCTGGAGAGAGGGACTATATTTCCTGGTTTTGGATATTTTTCTGGTTGGGAGTTTGGGAGGAAAGTTGCAGGAGGGCACCTGGTTGCTGGGAGTTTTGGCCTTGGGGGCCAGGAATCCTTACGGAATCCTGGAGCTAGGGAGCCGGATAGGCTGCTCCTAGCTAGCTAGGTGGTTAGTCGGTTTTGGGCATAGTTTAGCACAGTTTCAGCTTCAACTTGGACAAACAGATATTGGGGATTTAGCATCATACGGAGGTATTTTTATTTATGTATTTTCAGGATTATGTGGTGTTATGTGGATGGTTATGAAATTTATTAGCATGTTGTACACAAATTTAAACTTCTGCTGCTTATATGCTGAATAATCTTAATATTTAAATGTATACAAATTTTTAGGCTTTGTTAAATTAGGCTCTTACACAATTGCACCAACAAACAAGTGATATGTTGTATAGAGTGGTCTTGCAAAACTCTACTAGTGAGAGGAATATGAAAAATATGGTACTCAAAATAGCTAAGTAGTTGACGCAAGAGAGGGCGGCCACTAAATACAATAGAATTCATATTAATGAGTTGGAGAGGAAGATTATTTCCCTAGGAGAAGATCCTAAAAATTCTACTATTGTAGGAGAAGGATAAAGATCTTAATATCCTCAAGAAAAAGATAAATGTTCTTGATGTACAACAATTTCATACCCTAGAGTTGCAGGCTAGTCATGAGGAAAAGGAGAATCTCTACCAGGAATTATTGGAAAGTAGAAAGATCATAGAATGACTACAAGCTGGAATTGAAACCTAGAAAGACGAGAAAAATCATAGATTTCAGGTAGACAAGCCAGCTACAATGAAAATTGCTCCATTAGACCCAACATCGGGCTTATCAAAATTCATGGTTGATTTGAGTGTGAAGGATATCGAGTTGGACACTGTGACAAACCAACTCAAACAAAGAGATTCTAAGGTAGCATAACTAGAAGATCTGGTGAAGGGCATGGAGTTATGTTTAGAACAAATAAATGTTGCTAAAGAGTAAGCTCAAAAGGAAGAAAATAGAATGAAGGCAAGGGTGACAGGGAGACCAACCATGAAAGTATCTAAGCATATCATTTGGACGATATAGCTAACAAAATTTTTAAGAATTGGTCTTACTTTACCTTGGTGCAGGTTGAGCTTGATTTAATCATTGTAGTCTTGACATACATAAAAAGAACAACAATTGTGTTGGAGAATAAACCTGATTTGGAAACTGATATAATAAAGTTATTGAATAGAAGAACTAAACAAGAGTTGAAGGATTTGTAATTCAATGAAAGAAATAGCATTGTAATGGATGCTAAAAGAGTCATTACAAAAAGGATATTATTATGATATGCGGAAACTAAGTGCCATGAGGTTATGAGGAAAATATCTACTTTTAAGAATATTTTTAGTGATGTCATCAAGAATGTATTACCATCATTCTGGAATGCAAATGGGGATTTGCATCCAATGAAAATTTATCAGAAGATATTAGAATACAGGAGGAATAGAGGCAACCAGTTTGAAAATCTTGATGGCACTTTGAAGGGGCAAGATGTAGTAGAATTGTTGGCAGGGGATTTTGAGTTGTTGCACAATTAGAAAATGATTTTTAGGAAACTACCTCCCCTATTTTATGCAAAATACATTGATATGGATGAGGAGATAAGAAACTTGAATGATCATAAGTATCCAATGGGAAAAGATTGGAAAATATTGTGTTAGTTTGCTAAATTACCATTGGGAAGACAAGGTGAATCGAGTGGAACCCACCTAGCTCCCCAAGGGAATATTTTACTGGGTAATTTTTCATGTACATTAATTTTTACCTAAGTGATATTATGATATAATTGAATGTGTTAAGCATGAAGTTTTCCTAACTATTTTATGAAGTTGTAATAGGAATACCTTATATGTTTTATTGTATTGCTCTTATGAATCCATCCATCCATCCCCTTTAAATTGTATATGTCTGATCAACATGGGAATTGAAGTCATTTTAATACCTGAGCATGCATTTTCATCATGCCTTGGTTTCATGCATTTTTAAGCATTTTTCCCATTATGCATTTTTTTGCATTTACAAAGAAATTTTTAACCTTTATGCATAGTCGAGGGTTTTTGGTTTAAAAATGCACAACTAAAGTGTGAATATATGAAAAATGATAAAATACAAAATCCGCAACTTTAATCACCCAATTTTGAGATCATACGATTAATAGGCATGCATTTTATAACAATCTAGTTTTAAAATCCATTTTACAAAAGGTATTGAATTTGGGTTCCAGGTAGAAGCCCTTTTTTTCATTTGAAAATGCACTTTGAATGATATATATAGATTCATAATGTTATTAAATTCATCCCAAAACTTATATGACTAAATTTGGAGCTATATAGAAGCATGGGTGTGCATTTTCATTAGGGAACTATCTATTGATTTCGTCTCTCAATTTACAAGGTAAATTTTGCCTCTTTTACACAACAACCACTTTTAAGTTCGCAAAAACAACACTAAATATGTAGATAGGTGTAAAATAATACAAGACACCCTCAAGAACTTGAATCACTCAAATTTCAAGTGTGTTAATACCTGGGTGTGCATTTTCACAATGCCCCGGTTTCATGCATTTTTAAGCATTTTTCCCATTATGCATTTTTTTTCATATACAAAATAGTTTTTAACCTTTATGCACAGTAGAAGGTTTTTGGTTTCAAAATGCAAAAATAAAGTATGAATATATGTAAAATGATAAAATACAAACTCCAAAACTTTTATCACTCAGTTTGGAGGTCATATGATTCCTAGGCATGTGTTTTATAGCAATCTAGTTTTACCATCCATTTTACAAAAGATATTGAATTTGGTTCCTGGTAGAAGTACTTTTTCATTTGAAAATGAAATATGGATGATATAGATAGATTTCTAATGATATTAAATTCACCCTAAAACTTATATGACTAAATTTGGAGCTATATATAAGCATGGGAGTGCATTAGAGTACTTTCTACTGATTTGGTCTCTCAATTTACAAGGTAGATTTTGCCTCTTATACACATCAACCACTTTTATGTTCGCAAACACAACACTTAACATGTAGAAAAGTGTAAAATAATATAAGTCACCCATAGGAACTTAAATCACTCAAACTGCAAGTGTGTTAATACCTGGGTGTGCATGTTTCATCATGCCTTAGTTTCATGCATTTTTAAGCATTTTTCCCGTTACATTTTTTTTTTCATTTACAACAAAGTTATGTTTTTAGACAACTTATTTTTTATATTTAACACTCATTTTAATATTGCATGCTTCCCATATTATAATGTAACATTTTAATATGTAATGCTTCTTATATTGTGGTAGGGTGATCATGGGAAGGCACCTGCCTCAGAGCAAGTAAATGACCATCAATGTCCATATCCATTTAAAGTGAATTTTATTATTATTTTTATAATTGAATTAACTTATTTTTTTTGTTGATAAATGTAGTTGTTGACACCTGATGTACTTGAAAATATCATAAACTATGAGGACATATTTGAATTGGACCCAGTTGAGACAATTAAAAAGGTCGTGAGGAAAAAAACGTCAAACTTATTGAGTTTTTTATGTGTGAACCAATGGAAGATATCACACAAAGATGTAAATTTTTTATGGAGGAAATAAAATGATTTGTGGTAAGCGACATATTTTAAAATTTTTATTTATCACATATGTTCATTTATGAATTTTTTTTGATACTTTTATATGATCCGAATAAAATATATTTTCTTTTTATATGAATTATTCAAAAAACTTGAGCATCCTGCTCCTGAGGATGGTGTTGGTAGTAGCGATGCTCAAACACCACAATGTCCTACCACGATCCAATACCCGTGAGGCTATTTGGCTCTCCACTTTTGGCTGACAGCTTCTTGATTGAGACAATTAAACCTTTTGGGGCCCATGACACATTGTCATCACAGTGCACGCTAGACCAAGCACTTGATGGTATAGATGAGGCAATTGGTGATTCTACATATTTATTTCCTAGATCGTCATGTGTGTTGAGAAAAAGGTATGAATAACCTTACTCAAACATTTTCAGATCTTGCCAGGCTAAGGCAAGATAGTTAGGAATGTCACCCAGAGTTTATATCCTTTAATCCAAAACAATCTCTTAATACAAAAATAATATTTACCAGGGACTAAGGTTGATTTTATATGTTATATGTAACTATGTAAAAGAAATAAAGAAAAGATATACATAAGTGTGTACAGGAAAAGAGACGAGAATAAAATTAAAATGTGAACAATATCATTAATATACGCATGTGAAACTAAAATCAAAGATCTTATTTTTATATTAATTTCATTCTGAGATACAAAGAAAAATTCTCTTTACAAACCCCTGTGAGGGTGGGACCAAAGTCATATTTAGAAGTCTTTGATGGACACCATACAAAACGAATCTGACAACAAAATAAATCGAAGCTAAAGATATGGATCAACTTGCCATAAAAGTGTTGTCACTTGACTCTGCAAAATATATTTTATCAGTCATGAAATCTAATCTATAAATAAACAAGAACACACAGATTGCCAAGAAAGATCACAACCTTTAGAAACAAGTTGTTGAAAGATATGATTTGGTTTTGAATCCTGTTGCCTTCAACAAGACCCTGTTGTCATCAAGATGGTTTAGCTTTCTAGTAAACTCGGAATGAATGAAGAAAAAGAAGTATCTCACAAGTATAGAGAAGACCTTATATCAAAAGTTCTCCTTCTGTTCTCTCCTCCCCTTGTCTCTTCTTTCGATTGAGATTTTATTCTTCTTCAAACAAGTTATGGTAGTTCAACTACCTTTATTTTGTTAATCTTTAGTTAGATTAATCAATAGTTTGAGACAAATAGATAATAATAAAATAAATATGGGTCTATTAAATAATAACTAAATAGGTTGGACCCCTAATCTCTTTGTTAAATTTTAACTAAATATGACTCCTCCTTGTTACTCCCTTTTTATCGACTTCAATAATCATCATAATGTGAAATATAATAACCTAATATATGCTCCAACATTTTCCTTGTAACTCCCGTTCATATAAATAGTCAAACATTTTATTATTAAGAAAACTAAAACATGATTGTTGACCAAAAATAGGATAATATCCAAGTTTTCCAAAAACATTTGTCTAAATATATGTTTGTTGTCCAAAACAAAAGTATGTTGACATACCAATAACAACATCAAAATCCATATTTGTTATGAGAGGTGGTTTGCCTCTTTTCACTACTGCCCTCTTTTGATCTTTCTGTTGTTTTGCCTTTTGTAGCATCCTTGGGTTGATTGGAACCTTGAGTATGGATTTCATTGATGACATGGGAGAAATTGTCTTTGAGGTGGAGATGGGAGGACATTGATTTAGAGGAATTTTCGGAAGAGTTAGGGGAATTGGACATTTTTTTTCCCTTTATCAATATCTGGTTCAGGAATGGTATTTTTTAGCCTTTTGCTTGCATGTGAGGACTAGGTTGGTGAAGCAATGTGATCAACTTGGGATTTTGTATTGAATGATGGGGGAGGAGGAGGCAATGGAAACATTGTTGTATTCCAACCATTATGATGTGCATCAGGTTGATGGACGATCTCTTTCCAACCATCATTGGCAGGTGGTTCTAGATGCATAGAAACATGAGGGTGAACACAGATACCAGAGAAGTTTTGATGTGGCTAGAAAGGAGGTCTCTCAGGTTGAGGTTGGAGAATCCCTTGGACAACTAGGTTGAATAGCCCAGCTTGAAAAAGATGATTTAGTTCTAGAGGATCAACATAAAAATGTATTGAGAATCGTGGCCTTCTATGGCCTCTTTGCCAATTGTTTCCTCTACCTCTATTTGCACCTCTTCCATTGTTGCCCCTACTAGAAAAAATCATCATAAAACAATATTTCAATCAGAATACAAAAAAGTTTAACAATCCATTCAATAATACTCTACCTAAATAAAATCAATATGTTGGCTCTATTATTCATGTTGAGTCTCATAAATGTCGTATTTATATCCACCTTTCCCTTCATCATTATTCACATTTCATTGCTCTATAAACCATTCATTAATACCATTTGATAATTAAATATGGGTTTAACCTTATTATTTTCCAAATCATTTATTTTAGTATTAAAAGGGAATTTGTGATTAAATATTAGAAAATTGACATGTTTTCATATATCTCAAAAATGTGTGAGACTTATCATGTGTAGGAATATGTGAAGGATTAATTCAAAAGACTTCTCGAATACTTCCTCCATTTCAAGATTTGAGAAGATAATTCAATCCTAATCCAAGGAGACGATCATGGAGATTTGGTTGTCATATCTTATCCAAGATATATGAGAGATAT
>CBVK0102619423.1:0-10288 GCA_900067695.1 Picea abies
CAAGTAATTGCTATGTTTTTTAAATACTGAAAGAAATCAGATATGGATCATATTCATTAAATCATATCATTTGCAAAAGACTAAGATAGCTAAAGCAGTGATTAACCAAATGCAAATTGATAAACATAAACATGAAACAAAAGATTGATATTATGAAAAGCGAAAGTTGTAGCAGAACATCAAATTCTGTCTCAGTCTCTATTAGATATCCATAATCCTGGTTCTCCCATAAGAGAGGATGATCCTTATTACAAAAAATAATAAGTATTTAAAGGTTTTCCACAGGGTAAAACTTCCCTGTGGAAGTTATAAAACTGTTTACATAAATCTGGGAAGATATCCCAAAGTTGTCTAAACTAGGAAATTAAAATGAAACTAAAACATCCAAATATCCTCTAAACTGTCCATCAAATCCCATGCAATTCAAATTCACCTGAAAAGGACCAAAAATGAACAAATCAGAAGGATCTTTTATTAATAAATGATAGAAAATTTAATTCTATAGACTAGCTACAGAATCCTCTGATTCTGTAGCTAGTCTAAATAAAGATACAGAATCAGCATTGAAATTAATCGAAAATCTTTTTTAAAAAATTCCATTCAATTGACATCCAATAATTATTTGAGAACGAATCATAAATTGAAATCATTATTCCATTATGAACTCAAACAGGATCCACATCATTTAATCGAATACAGAGATAGGAATACTCTGTTTCGGTTATTTTCATAAGTCGGGTAAATGAAATCATATGGAATAGCATCGTAATCATTTCTCAACAAATCAAATCCATCAGTTATGATATCGTTTTGATATTCAATTGAAAACAAAACAAATCGCAAACACTTCGTTATACTTGTCTTATCAACAGGAGAAATAATCGAATCGAACAAGATTATTTTCAAATCACGATAACTGTATAGCAAGCGATTTAGGCTGTGAGCGAATTCAAACCATAACTGACTCATAACAAAATCGTAACAGGATTATTCAAACAGAGTTCATTATAGATATCCAATCATTTGTTTTTATAAGATGATTAACCTTGACCAAGATCATTTCATCCAAACGAATCGTAACCGGATTTGGTAAAAATAACACAGTCAATCAATTCGTTTCAAAACCAATCGAATCCAACAGTTGTGAAATCGATTATAATAAAAAAAAATGGCAAGCAACTATTACGCTGCCTTGTCAATAGGAAATATGAATTCGACAAGATCATTCCAATCGTTATGACTGAGTTGACACAACAAACGGTTCATGCCAGGAATAGATCAATTTAAACTCGGCGCGAAAATCAATTTAAAATAAGATCATAACAGGCTTGATTGATTGGCAATAGAATTCATAATTTGTTATGGCCAATTGGGCAAAGAGGGTTGATCGATTTTGATCAAAACGAAATCGTTCCAATCAAACGAATCAATTGGCTGGGGTTTAGGATAGTTGTCGCGAATCGAATCCATTCCATGATTCGGGCACACTTGCACAGACTTAAATGAACGTATTGTTTTTATAAAAACAGAGTAGTTCATTTCCCAAATTAAAATCGAATAGAGCAATATTTCAACTTTGAAAATTGTAAGACAGAGCATATCATAACAACCAAACTCAATCAAATCGTTTACCAACCATAGCATATGGATCATAACAAAATCAAATCCGAACATGATTATGTTCTAAACTAAGTATGAAAAATTTCCTTTTCAAATCGGATACAAACCAATCCATTCGAAGACAAACTATTAATTTTGTCAACTTAATAAGGCAAACCAATCAATCAAATCTAAACGCAGACCACTCAAATCCAATCAAAATCTATCGATTTCTATACTGGGAATGATGAGATCATATATCGAATCGAAATTTCTTTTTATTCAAAGAAAAGCTATATATAGAATGCACGCATTATAACAGAATCATTCAATATGTAAACATAACTATTTAAAAACTGAATTCAAATCATTATATCAACCTAGATTATTTACAAAACAAAACGATGTCAAAACCATACCTGTGTAGCGACGAGGCTGCTTGATTATGCCAACTTGGAATTTACAACAACCATGGCTGATTCCACATTTTTGAACATGATGGAACCGGTTGTCTTTTGCTTTTTATCTGTTGCTTGGAGCTTGGCTTTTTGACTGGTTAGCACTGCAATCTGGTCTTCCAGTGATTGAATCTTCGATTGGAGTATATGAACATCAATATAATATCGTTCTAACCATGAATTGCATTGGTCACAGGGTGACTGTGTGGGTTTCGAGGGTTTGGCCAAATGACCGAGGGTTTCATGAGGCAATTTAATACCCGGGTAGTTAGGGTCGTCCTTTAGGCAGGGGGGAAGGTTTGATACAAAATCACAAGGGGGTTCGGGACATAAACCCTGTGAGTAGGGGTACTTGCTGGCCAGAAAATGCTCAATATCAGAATCAGAATCCTCACTTAGGATGATAGGGTTAGACTCGGCAGAGGGTTTTGGTTTGTTTCTGGCCATTCTCGAAATGAGTCAGGCATTCCTTTTCCCTTTGGCATTAGCAGTAAGGTTTGCCTTGGGATTTTTTCTCATAGGCTTTTAATGGCCTCTGCACTCTTAGTTACAGTGTCGGGTAAGTCAATAGGAGGGTCGACCGAGGGTTTAGGCAGTAGGAGATGCAAGGGTACAGGCGGTTCAGGCTTGGTTTCAATTACCACAAGTTTATCAACCTGTACAGGTTCGGTGTCTTCAAATCCATTACGGGCGATGAAAGCCCTCCAACTATCACCATGCAAATTCAAATGATAAACAACGATGAGCTTAATAAGCCCATGGTGGAATAGGCTGCTGTCAGCCTTGTGCCTCTTAAACTTTTTTGACATTTTATACAGGCTCCGATGAAAGTAGAAAGGCATGTTTAGAGGATACCCTATAAAAATCATCAGCAGATGCAGGTGGTAAAGGAACACAAGTCTGTATCGACCTTCACAGGTCACGAACTGCTTGACTAGCATTAATAAGTCGTGCCATCATGGTTTGAGCATAGATATAGGCATACCTCTGTCACAAGAGGTGACTTTGTGCGATAGAAACAACAATGTCCACGACACTTCCTCGACCTTGCAATTCTTAAACCAACGCTGTCCCGAGGTAGGTAACCCCATAGCTGAGCTGATAAACTGTTCATCGATCTCTAACTGTATGTCGCCCACCTTGGCTCGATAGCCATCGAAGGTCATGGCAAACTGCCATGCTACACAAAGGTTAAAACCCTCAAATTGTTTCACGAAGGTCAGCCATCCATTGTCTTCCAAATCTTGGCGGGCATTGTCAAACATCAACAGGGATTGATTGCCATTGGGCTCAACTCATACGACTGGTGCCATGGAGCCGAACACATGGTAAGGGAAGGGTTCGAATTTACCAACACGCACAGGAGCAGAGCTACCCGAGCTAACATAAATGAATGAGCAAAAGGGATAAGCATAAATGCGAGCATGCAAAGGTGGTGGAGTCTGCCATGCAAAATATTGATTATCCAAGTACAACCGCCGATTTACATAGCTGTTCAATCCATAATAGTAATTCAACCATCGAATCATGTGCCCAACTAATGAAATCAAATGTGTGAGCGCGCAAACGTTATGCCATAATGTTTAAACACCCGACTTGTAAATCAAGACAAAAAATCAACTATGCGCCAATGTATCAATTCATATAATCAAAAGTTTAACCAAGGTGCCAAACGATATTCATATAGTCGACAAGCCAAAAGTTATGAAAAGATTAACATAAGGATCATATCATATATATATAAAAAAAAAATTAATCATAACCCTTATGCATTTTCATAGAATCAATGATCAGGAAAGTCATATAAAGTGCAAATCCAAATGCTAAATGCCTTACAAACTTAATAGAACCAAGTTATACAATCAATCGAAGTATGAGAACCGATCAAAGGATCTTGTCAGTTGTATAGTGATCAATAAAAGGTAAGCGCAATAGGCATAATGAAAAAATAGATATTGACAGTTCAGATAATGATCGAAATATGACTTCGAAAGGAGAAGTTTTCACACTTACAGTCGTGAAAACTTAACGAAGACAAATGTGCAAATGTCGCAAAAAATGAAAATGTCGTTTATTTGAAAATTGCGACAAAAACTTGATGTTTGCAAAACATTGGCGTAGGCAGCTTATAAGACAATATAAAAAGTGAATTGGTTGCCAACAGGGTTATGGGAAGGTAGAGTCGCCAGATGAGCTTCAAGAAGATCTCATCAAAAGTGAAATGGGAACGTTCTTTCGGTGGAGTCGCCAAGCAAGCTAGGGAAAAAAATTTGGGATAGCTTGTCAAAGTGTCATTAGGGTTCGAAAGAGGATTCAAAATCCTCCCTGGAAACGACGCCAAAATGTTATTGCACAAGTTGTAGTTTGGAAAAATCCCAACCCAACCACCAAATGGTGACAACTTAGAGAACACCTACCCATTGTTACCTTAGGTAGGTATTCTCGTTATTTTAAAGATGATAAAATCACCTAAAGGGGGGAATGCTGGTGACCCCGGGGAAAAGAGATGGAAATTGAAGAGATGAAGAAAGGTCCCCCTAAAGTTAAAGATAGAGAATGCAGAAAGGCTTGGGAAAGAGTTTGGATGGAAGCCAATGGTTTCTAAGAGATAAGAACACCTGCAAAGAATGTTGTACCTTCCCGAGACACAAGAACAAGTCGAGCATATATGTATAATGTTAGGTGGACAAGAAAGTTGACCTTGTTGTCCCTAATTGCAGTGGTAAACAACAATGTATATCAGTAAAGAGATAAGTATTAAAGCTGCTAAACAATTTCTAAAATTCCAACGAATGATGCTAGAGATAAGTTAGATAAACACTAGTGACACTCAAGAATGAAAGCACAAGACTTTAGTAATGAAACAAGGTTGTAATAAAAAGCATTTGCAGAGATATTTTGCAGCC
This sequence comes from Picea abies, assembly GCA_900067695.1. Classification (NCBI taxonomy): domain Eukaryota; kingdom Viridiplantae; phylum Streptophyta; class Pinopsida; order Pinales; family Pinaceae; genus Picea; species Picea abies. The sequence goes on from CBVK0102619423.1 coordinate 4,964, forward strand.
TTATGGCTGTAAAAAATAATTTGTTACAACATCAAATCCAACCACCAAAACTCACAAAGAATCCACCCAAAAGTTGTGCTGGGCTAAGTAGATTAGTGTGGAAAAATCTTAGCAAATTTTGACAGTTGAAAAACAAGTTACAAATAGAGAAGTGTTAGGGTTTTTGCAGCCCTAATGGATGTAGATGAAGTTTTATAACAACAACAATAATTACTTGAGTAAATGTGATGCCCTAGTGGTTCAACCAAGCATATATAGCAAAGAATTGATTCCAACTTAGACAACCTCCAAATCACGAAATTTCACATGAACTAATGCAAGATTTTATTTCTCCAATGCAATTATACTAGTGCCTTTAGCTATTGGGTTATGGAGTCAAGTAAATAAAGAACTAAACAATGTTATCTCCTTGGGGGTGTAAACCCTCTTACTCCCCAAGGCAAGCAAATGCTAAGTTAGGAGATACTAGGAGGGTGTATGCCCTTTTACTTATCCTAGTAAAACCTTGTGCAACAAATAGCTTCTAGACAAAATGATAGATAATGGTGGGGTTGTAAATCCTTATACTCCCCAAGAAATATGGAAACTCGAACTTGTAACTAAGCAATGACACATCAACAAGATAAATCCTTACCTAGTCCAAGAAATGACAAGATAAACTTCCTTTTACCAAGATAAATCCACAAAAATGCAAGCTAAATACTCCATAAGAAGTAGCGCACCACTTCATTCCACCAATAGAAAAGTAAACCATGACATATGCAAAGAGAGAGAAAAATACCCAAGGATAGCGAAAATTCCAGCCAAGTACTTCTCACAATGGCAGAGTTATGTTATGAAATGAGATTCACATGATCTTTATTTATACAAAATGTCTAAAACATAGTTTGTCCACTTAATTAGGGTAAAACATAAGACAATGGGTCAAAAACCCTTATCTTACCCCTTAAACCAAATAATAATTTTTAATTTACACTTTTTGCACATTAGAAACCCTAAAATAAGATGATGTCACCCCTTTAGGGAGACGTTTTGAGACTTGGAGAAAGTCATTGTAGTTGGGGTGCATGTCTAGGCCTCCAAAGGCCACATATCATTTGTGCAAGCCTCTTCCTCATGGTTCAAAGCCTCCTTCCTTCAAAACATTCCATGTATCAATGAGAAACACCCCCATCACCACCAAACCCTGTCCCTAGGTGATGTCAAGCCTCCAAAAGTGATGTTTTGCCTCACCTAGGCAATTCGTTTAGCATGTGAGGGCTAGGAAAGGTCATCCATGATGTCTTCTAGGCCTCCAAAAGCAATTCATTATGATCTGACATGTGGGCCCTTGGCATCCAACCTGTGGGCTTTAAGCCCCATGGAAGCCCAATCTAAGCTTGTTCCTCCAAAACTGTCCACCAAACAAGGTCATGCAAAACAAATGAGTATGCCCTCCAAGGATCTCAAGTCAAAATAACATGGCAAGTGAAAACGACATCTAATAAACAAGGCATCTTGTTAGCCCTCGACCAAGTTTTGGGGAAACTTTGGTCAGTTTTGGCCCACTTTTAGACTTCGACACGCTGATCGACGTAGGAGCACGCAACGGAGCTGAGATCACGGATCTCACCTAATTTTAGGGTTAGGGTTTTGTAATGGGTTTATGGGATGTCATCCCATGGGTTTTCCCCATGTTTAGGCCTTATTGTAAGGGTTTGTAAAGTATAAATAAAGAAGAAGGCATTGTTAAAGTAGAAAAAAGGTAGTGAATGTAGTTCTGTGTAAAACATAAGTGCTTTGTGTGAAGGAATGTATGTGGTCGAGGTTTTGTGCTCGACTTTGATTTTGTATAAGGTGCTAAGTGTTGTGATAGAGATTGTGACTCTGTGCATTTGACCTATTTTGGAAGGCGAAGAAGGAGGATCTAGTGCTTAGTGCACAGATCTCCTATCTTGTGTGAAGTTCGACGCTATGGCTTAGTGCACAAGAGTGACTGAATGTAATATCTTGGGGAATAATAAAGAAGCAAAGTAGTTTGTGGATGTAGCCCCACCTTGGGGTGAACCACATATATCTGGTGTCTAATGGTTTGCTTTGTGTTGTGTTATTTCTATTATGAATCTGCTTAGTGCTTTGATTATGATGTGTAATAGATAGATCTTTTGTTGTTTAAATACTTTGCTTATGTTAAGGAGTAAATGAATGCTAGATCTAACTTGTGGTGCTAAGAGCTAAGTGCTAAGTGCTCAGGGTATATAATCATTGTTGTTACTGCGCCAATATATCATTAATTATGCTATTTGGTGTTAATGGGGTTAATAAACTAATGCATGTCACTTACTAAGCGTTAAAAAAATATTTTGCGAAGTGTTATTATCACATATCTGTGTCCCAACTTGGTTACAGACACCTGCGTTCTGTAAACCCCCCTGCTTCTACCTCAAGTGAGACTTCTCCTGCTTCGCAAGTGTTGCCGAAATGGCCGGTAGTCGAGGTTTTGTTGGTGCATTATTAAGTGTTGAACCCTGGGTCTGCCCCTATGCCAAAAAATGGTTCCATTGTCGGGACCTGAAACTATGATTGCTGGGAACTGAAGTAAATAAAAAGAGAAGCTCTGTGCATAGATCTGCTGCTGAAGTGCGTAGTGCTCTATTTGAATTGCGAATCTTTGTGCCAAGGAAGTAAATTGATCTCAAGAAAAGAGGTAAGTTCCTAAAAGAGGTAAAATGTGTGCTTTGGTAAGAGAAAGATAAGTGAAATTTTTTGTTTCGAAAGAATGAATTTAAGTATGTTTAATAGATTATGTCCTAGTCTGAAGGCTAGGGCACAGTTGAAATAAAGAGTTGATTTGAGTAAATTTAATGGAAATGAAGAAATATATGTTATTTCTATGCATAGAAGGAATTTTTGGACTGATAAGTGGATGCAGGAACCTAGAAAGAATTTTTGTAGATTGCAGGTCCAACACTATGATCCTAGGGAAGTGCGCGATACAGAAAATATTGGGGAACATTTAAGAGAAAAAGAGGATTGAATTTATGTTATAACTGTAGAAGGCTGAGACATCTTGCTAAGGAATGCCCTGGGGTAGGCCCTATTTGTCTTTGTTGTAAAATTGTTGGTCATGAGGTTGAGGACCTGGGGTAGGCCCTATTTGTCTTTGTTGTAAAATTGTTGGTCATGAGGTTGAGGATTGTCCAAGGATTATTGCTAAAGTTGAAGGAATGAATATAAGACAAGAAAATCATGAAAAGAGTCAAGAGACTAAGGGTATGTTAGAAAATCATAAAGAGAAAAGGTCAGAGGAAGTCCAGACTATGTTATTATAGTTGGAAGAAACAAGGGATGTTCATAAAGATGTCAGTTTACCAGAAAACCTAAAAGAAAAAAAACACATAATTGAAAGAATAAAAGACTTCGACATAGACTGTGTCTTGGATGAAGAAGCGCAAGTGAATGTTATGACAGAAAAAACTTGGAAATTTTTGGGAAAGTCGACTTTGGTACCTTCTTTAGGAAGGATATGCTTGTTTAAAGGCAACATGATAACCTTAAGTGGAAGAATAACTATTGTACCTATTATTGTCCATGGAACATCGACTCAAGAAGAATTTGAAGTCATTAGGTTTGTTAAGGACAACGCCCCTTTCCCACTTTTGTTAGGTAAGACTTGGATTGAGAAGGATAAGATCAGAAGGAAAGAAGAGAAAGAAGCTATAGAAAAGAAAAAGCAAGAATTAAGGGATTTCATAGCTAGGAAAGTAGACCAACTAATAGAAGAACGAGAGGATAATTCGAAGCAACAGAGCAAAGTAACAACACAGGAGGGACATAAAGCAAAAGAATTAGCCATCAAAGTTGAAAGAATGAAAGAAGGCTCGAAGGACCTATCTATCCAAGAGAGAAGTATGCCCACTCAGGAAGTGTTAAGAAAATGGATATTAACTTCAGAACCTTTGAAGGTACCTCAACAATGCGAAGCCACTACGCTAGGGGAAGATAAGAATAAAAATGGAAAGAGGATTCTAGAAATAGTTAAAGAGACTCAGATAACAGGAAATAAGGAAAGGAAGCTTAATAAAAAGAAGGCTAAGTTGGAAAAACTACAAGAAGTTAAGGAAACCGAATGAAAGACTTTGCAGACTGGAACCTCGCAAGAGGCAAGTTCACAGGGTTTGAACCTCGCTAGAATGGGAGGTCCATGCAGATTTGGACTTTTCCCTGGCGAAGTTATATAACCATTGGAGGCGCCCTGACTGTTAGAATGATGCTCTAGAACGGTTAGGAAACATATTTATGGGTTTATGGACTTCTTTTGGACATTGAGACCGTGCCATGGCGGATAGATTTACGATAATGGAAGCATTTTTCTATCCGTTGGAAGATTTATCATGATCGCCCGCTTACTTAACTCGTCGATGGTGGCGTTGGGACCAATTTTTGCTACCCGTGATTGAATGATCTAAGAAAAGAATTGTCCAAGTGTCGAGCTATGCTTCCTGTCATTATCTGAAACTATACCCTACCTGTCCGTTTATCTACTCCATCTATTTGTTAAAAGCCAGAATGTTGGACAAACCCAACGAGTTGGAGAAGTCTGTCGAGGAAGTTCTTAGGAAGCTCATGGCTGACATACCTGTATCTGAAGGTATCCAGGCATCATTGACTAGGGGACTGTAGGCTTCCCCTTCGACCGGACGTCGTTCCACCCATGTCAACCCCGTAATTGAACAAAGAAGTAAGCACTGCACCGATCTGGATAACACGACGCATATCTTGTTGATCCTTCCTGAGTATCTTCCACCTCTGGCCGACGATGTTAAACACGACAGTATCCCTCAAGATTTCGATTATTCCATGGTCACTGCGTACATTCCAAAAGGAATTTGCATAGTCGAGAGTCAGTTAGGATAGATCCCGTTGTTGAAGAACAACGACTTCAACTTAGGAGACATGAAGAACTATGCTATGTTAGCTCCCCACCGCTACTTGATGAAGTCAACTGGAAAGAAGCCTCGCCTTGTCTCACAACCATGGATTAAGGGGTTGGCGCAGTCCACCGTGTTGAATGTGATGAAGATATCACATTTTGGCCGCCACCAGGACGTTAACACTTGCATTAAACTCCTCCTATTTTGATATCATGGCGGATACCTATGGCTCGACAAAAGGATTACTGTGGATCCGACGCTGATCCATCGGATCATAGGCTTAAGCGTGAAAGGTCCCGATCCTCAATAGTTTTATCCAGGGAAGGTCTCGGACCGTTCCCTAGCGCAACACATCAAGGAATCTTACGGAGAAGTAGAGAAAGGAAAGCGAGGTTACAAGGTATCCTCTATA
>CBVK0102619442.1:0-29811 GCA_900067695.1 Picea abies
TCCAACATATTATTCTTTTGTTTGACATAACATAAACAATTGTAAAGTAGTCTTGTTTATGATTTTATATATATATATATATATATATATATATATATATATACTACATTGTTAATAACATATTATATTGGAACCGTTATTCTTTTGTTTCTCATAAAAACAACAACTATAGAGTAGTTTTGTTCATGCTTATATATGTATGTATTCACGTATATATAAAACTAAACCGTGAATAACATACTACCACAACTAATTTACATAATAGAAACCATATCAACTAATATGGCTATACAATGCTTTCAAACAATTTTGTTTATAAATTAAATAAAAAAGATATGGTAACAACTGTATAAATACTAAACATCATTAACATAGGACCAATTTTAAAAACACAACTGAAAATACATATCTAAAAAATATGATGCTGGGAAACAGATGGAACAACCATGTTCCACCCAACTATAGAACAAAATAGTCACAATCACTTTTCCTGATCACCCCCTAGCCTTACCATGAGTCCATAAGGGCAAACTGAATTATCCTTCTTAGCTATAGTAACCATCAACAGATCAGAAAATGTTTTTCCTCACACTAACAATGCTCATAATAGAAAACATTTCTCAATTCCTCTAACATACTAAGCAACGCCTTGCCTTCCACATATGTTGTATATATTCTTGTGCCTAGGTCTTTCATTCCTTTCCCTCCTTGGGGAAATTTGCATCTTTACAAATCCCTAATTTGTAGGGGATGCTAGTGTTCAAATTCAATTTCTTCCACTTGTAAAAATCAGCCTTGAGGTAACTCAAACCTATTCCCCACTCATGGAGTCATGGTCATCTATTTTAACCTCGCTTTTAAATTTGTCTTTTGGCATTAAATTTATTAAAAGTTTTTCTCATACATGTGTCCAATAAAAGAGGAAAGTTGGGAAACTCAAATCTTTTCCCAATAAACACCAAATAATTAATTGCATAATCCAAAATTCCAAATTCAGATTTTCCATAAATGGAAAATAATTTCCAAATCCAAATTTTCCAAAAACAGACATTTATTTCAAAATCCCCTTAGAATTTAATTTTTTAATATTTGAGGATATTACAGCATATGACTGCAGTATGTTAATATCATGTTTCACTTAATCTAATGATGTTTTGTTAATGTTTAAAAAAAAATACCTCTTATTGTTCTTAATTACTTATGAAGTAATAGAGGGGCTATTACATATGGTATCATAGTGGGTTCAACCCTACGACATTGGACCGTTACGCCATCCATTGTGTCAAACTAAATGATTGATTTAGCTCACTAATAAAAATATGAAATTGTTCTTTCATGTAATCATGGTTAGAGGATGTAGGGGAAGTAGATGATGTGGTACTGGAGGAAGAGGTGTGACACGTTCGATAGTACCCATGCCAGAAGAGTCTAACCCCCAAGGATATGAGAAAAATACTGAGACAGAAGAGGCTGTTGTGGGAGATGTGGTAGGTTTCATGAGATCATTCCAGAGGATGTCCAAGGCATTGATTAACCACCTGGATCGAGATGAGGGCAGAGCATCTATATCGAATGAGGGTTTACAACGCGCTCCATCTGGTAGTGGTAGTATGCACAGAGAAATTGAGAAGGTGAAGTTTCCCGAGTTCATGGGTGCCACAAATGAATTATCCACTGAGGCATGGCTGGAGAATATGGCGATGTGATTCACACTTTGTGGTTACACCTCCAACATAAAATTCCCATAGCGATCTTTCAGTTGAAGGGGAGTTCTTTTCTATGGTGGAAGACGGTCCTACCTCAACTAAACATGGTCGTTGAAGACAAGTCATGGGAACTGTTCGAGGAAAAGTTCTAGGAGAGCTTCAACTTAATGAGGTCAATGACTTACAATAGGGTAGTCGTACAGTTCCTGATTATGAGGAAAAATTCATGGAGTTACCTAGGTATGCTCCACATATGAACACGAAGAAGTTAAAGGTCAACAAGTGTGTGTTTGGCCTTAAATTCAACATTCATGCAAAGGTACAGATCCTAATGCCTTGGTATTTACATGATGCAGTTAAAAATTCCCTCATAGCTAAGGGAGATCTAAATAGTGGGTGTTAGGGAAGGACTCCTTCTATATAGGGTGTATTGGTGACATGAGGAATGCAATAGCACCAGACACCAGCTAGACAGGCTTTAGGGAATCGAGATATGCCCATAGGACCTATGTTCATGACACCATGATTATAGACTCATCAACAGAAGAATTATTACAAAGGACCAAAGAAATAGCATTTTAGTCTTGTTCAACAGAACAAACCGGGACCACATGTTGTTATACCAACAACTTCTACATCGGGGACCAGGAGCACTGTGCCGAAGAATGGATGTTGGAAATGTGGTGAGCCACATTACCAACGAGACTATCTGATTGAGAAGGCCACAGTGGCCAGATCATCTGGACCCACTACAATTGGATATTTTGGCAAGGCCCATAGGATACATGCAACGGTGAACAACTGCTAGTATGAGCACCATTCTATCGTGCTAGAGAAGTTAGGTACAATTGCAAACCATAATTACAATATATTGATAGATACAGGTGTTAGAGAGAGATTTATATCTAGTGCAATGCTGAAGAGAATTAAGGTAAAGGTAGTCGAGTAGGACAAGTTCAAGTAAATATAAATGGCATCATGTGCCAAACAGAAGGTTGGAGGAAAGGTTACAGACTGTAACCTTACCTTGGGAGACTTTGTGACAAAGGTAGATTTTTATGTCACGATCTTAGGATGTTATGGCACAATGATTGGTATGGATTGGTTGGAATCGCATAATGCGATACTTAACTGTAAGACAAAACAATTAAGTTTTATGATTGATTTGGGACAAAGTAGAGTGATTGTAGGAAGAAACCAGGGAGTGTCCATGAGGTGTTTTTCTTCCCTACAATTACAGAAGAGTATGCGCAAGGCATGCAAGTTATATGAAATATTAGCATTGAATGAAAAGGGAGAGGTGGAAGGACTAGAAAACCTTCTTGTAGTAAAAGTGTTTGCAAAAGTATTTCTAGAAGAGTTACAAGGTTTACCGTTCACAAGAGATTTGGAGTTTACAATCGACATGAAACCCAAAACTGAATCGATAGTGACAACACCTTACCAGATGTCAATGCCTAAATTGCAGGAGTTGAAAATTCAACTGGAGTTGTTGGATTTGGGACTGATACATCCAAGAGTATCAATTTGGGGTGCACCAGTAATATTTGTTAGAAACAAGGATGGATCGTGGAAGCTTTGCATTGACTATCATCAATTGAACAAATCTACGTTCAAAAACCAATATCCATTGCCAGGGATTGATGATTTATTTGATCAGATGAAAGGAACAACAATGTTTTCAAAGATTGACTTGAGATCACGATATCACCAGTTACGGATTAAAGAGAAATATATCCCTAAAACTTCTTTTAAGACGATATTTGGACACTATGAGTTTACAATTTTATCGTTTAGTGTGACGAACACCCGAGCGTATTCATGAGTTTGATGAATGGGGTATTTTGTCAATACTTAGACAATTTTTTTCAAGTTTTTATTGATGACATACTAATTTATTCTTGAGCGAAGGAAGAGCATGATGAACACTTGATATTGGTCCTCCAGTGCCTAAGAGAAAACAAATTGTATGAGAAGCTATCAAAATTCTCTTTTTACCAATCAAAGATTCATTATTTGGGACATATCCTATATGGTGAAGGTATCGTTATGGATCCAGCGAAAGTAGAGGCTATTATGGAATGGTTGACAACGACAAATGTATAAGAAGTATGCAATTTTATGGGTCTAGCAGTACATTACCAACAATTCATCGAAGAATTTTTGAGGATAGAAAATACGATCACTGAATTGCAGAATAAGAACAAGAATTTATGATGTAGACCCCCATTCTCTCCTCGGGTCTGATCGAACTCCCGATCAAGGATATTTAATTATTCTTGAGCTAGATCAACTCCTGGGGACCTTGCTGGTCTCAAACCCAAAAAATAGGCCCTGTTATCACCCTTGGTATTCTCACGGTCACGATATGATCGTTACCGACCCGTCTGTTGATCGACAGTTCACCGAAATTGTAGGCTGTGAATTTCCACACTCTTTATTGGAGAGCCTTGTCCCCACAATCAGAAAAGTGCTCACCCAACCTCCTTTAAATCATGGTCATTGATCTCCTTTCTCCACAAGATCAACGGTCCAGGAAAATTGTGGGCTGCAAACTAGCACCTCTACTAATTTTTCCTCCTCTCTTTGCAATGTCTCCCCACCTCCGATTCTCTTCTCGCTGATCAAAGGTCCTAGTTCACTTTAGGATTTCATCTTTCGGGGTTCTCAACCTCTTTACACTCACTTTAACCCGTAGCATATTTACCCAGAGTCCACAATATGTTGACACGTAACCCCTAAGGATCAATGGTCACAATCCTCTTCGACTATTCGGGCTTTGAGAGTTTCAAATTTCCACCCTTTATTTCTCCTGGAGCACTTCCACCAGAAATCAATGATCTGTCGACACATGTCCCACCCAGATCAACTAATGTAGTTCACTTCTTCTTTTTGGGCTTTGGGAGTTTTTAACTCTCAGTCTTCGGTTCCTCCTGGAGTGCTTCCACCCGAAGTATAGGGTCTACTGACGTGTTTCCCTCTGGATCTGACGACCAATATCTGCTTCATATCTTCATGCCTCAGGAGTTTCACCCTCCTACGCGCTCTTTCCTACTGGAGGAATTTCGCCTGAAAATGATAGATTCCTGCCATGTGTCCTCCGCGATGGATGGTTGTGATATTCTTCGGCCTTCGAGACTTTGGGAGTTTCAACATCCAATGCACTTGTTCCTCCCAAATTGATTTCACCTGAAGACGATTGATTCCCATTATGTGTCCTCCACAACGGACGATTGCAATTTGTTTTGGCCTTTGGGACTTCGGGAGTTTCTCACCCTCCGCACTTGGAATCCTCCGAAGTGAATTTTTTCAGAGTCTCATATTTGTCAACACGTATCTCCTGGAAACCAATGACCTAGATCTACTTCGGCCTTTGTCTCTTCGATGATTTCACTTTCTTCTTATCCACAAAACTTTCGAAGTGATTCGCTCTGGAGTTACAGATCTTCCGCCACCTGTCCATCTTGACAATGGACAGTTCCTAATCACTTCATAACTTCCGAACTATGGCAGTCTGCTCTACTCTGTGCTTCAAGAAACTTAAAGCTCGCGCATCTTTTCCAGATCCAATGATCTGGAACACTCTTCTCTCCCTCCTGGATGGATCTTAGCTGGTGATTCGGATAACCTTCAAAATTATTACTTTCTTTGAAGATCTTTCTCATTATCTCTCCTGAAATTTCTTGCCTTCTGCTCCTTTCATTTCTTAAAGAGCCACTTCGACACTTAGTTGAATTTTGGGTCTGTTCACTCCTTGCAATAGATTCCTATGCAAGGTTTGGGTTCTTGTGGGTGATTATGCATGCCTTGCAACAATCACTTTGCACTCCTTGGAAAGGGAAAGTTTCACACTATCTTTTCTGAACTTTGGAATCGAAACAGATTCTATCAACGCACTCCTTGCAGACTGTGTGCACACCTTGCATAGACTCAGTTGAAGAGGTACAATTGAAACTAATGAAAACATCTCACAATTTCATATACTCAATAACACAACTCATTCATTCATGAAAACAAAATAACAGGGAATTATAAACAATAGAAAAACCATGCATTGGATCAATTTTCCTTTGTTATATTCATTCAAAAGTAAAATGGCTACAACTATGATAAAACAACATCTAAAAACTCAGCAATTTTCTACTATCTTGTAGCAACCTCATTTGGGCATACAAAACCTCTATATAACTTAGAGGGTTCTTAGGGTTACCCCCAATTACTCGTCTACTCGAAAAAAAACCCTAATTTCTACCTTAGTTCAGTTACATTCAAGACTAGGAGTGAAAACTGCCAGATCACTCATGATCAGTCATATTCCAACCATTTGATCTTCTTTTGTTTTTCAATCAGCTCCGAAATATCAGCAGTAAACTCTAGCGTTTAAGATTCTGAAATGATTCCAATGCATTGAGTTGTCCTGCCATGCATGCTCACTGACGATGCTCCTTCATTTTACTCCCCTAGACAAAAATTCATGGAATCGTTTCCATGAGCTTCTTCATTGACTTTCCATGTTTTTGGATATCAAATTCATTTTCCCAACTTGAATATTCTATTGGGTGTCCCTTCCACTTGACCAAATATTCAAAATAGGTCTTCATCCTGGTCTTTTTTCCAATCCTCTGATTAACGATCTTATCCATCTGTGGTTTTTCTGCTATAGTCATTTGTTTCTCCCACTGAATATTCTCTTGATATTTTGATCCCTCTATGTCATCTTCCCTGTAAGGGTACATGTCTGAAATGTTAAATATGGGTGATATTGCCACATCATCTGGAAGCTCAATCTCATAGGTGTTTGCATCAAACTTCCTTAAGATCTTACATGGCCCTATCTTCTTAATCTTTAACTTGTTGTATGTTCCCCTAGGGAACTTTTCTTTCCTAAGATGTGCCAGAACCTAATCTCCTACTTCATATTGAAGTTCCCTCTGATATTGATCAACTCAGCACTTGTACTCTTGGCTAGAGATCTGCAACTATCCTCTGATCTGGATATGGAGCTTCTGCATTTCTGCAGTAAAATCTTATGCCCCAACGCTTATTATCTCACTCTGTTCCAAGTCTCTCAACTCAGATACTCCCCTTGGTTGCATTCCATACAATATTTGGAATGGGCTCTTTCCATTGCTCTTGTTTGGTGGTTCATTGTATGCAAATTCTGCTTGTGGCATAATCTGATCCCACTGATTATGATTCTTAGTGACCAGACTCCTCAATAAGTTTCCCAAACTTTTGTTTACCACCTCACTTTGTCCATATATATAAGGGTGATAAGCTAAGTTGAAGGAAAAATATGTCCCCAACTTCTTCCATAGTGTTCTCCAAAAATGCCCAACAAATTTAGTGTCTCTATCTGAGACAATGTTCCTGGGTAGTCCATGAAGTCTCACAACTTCCTTGAAAAACAAATTTGCAACATGTGTTGCATCACTAGTCTTCTCTCATGGGATAAAGTGTGTCATATTTGAAAATATATCCTCCACCACAAATATGGAATCACATCCTCTTTGCGTTCTTGGAAGTCCCAACACAAAATCCATTCTTATTGCATCCCAAGGTCTCTCTGGTATTGGCAATGGTTGATACAATCTAGTGTTCTGTCTTTTACCCTTTGCATGTTTCTAGATTCTACATCTGTTCAAATTTTTTATCACTTTTGTTATCATACCTTGCCAATAGTATGAACTTCTCAACTTTGCAAATGTTTTATCATGGCCAAAATGTCTAGCCAATCCTCCACTATGATTTTCCTTCAAAAGGTTATCCCTCATTGAGCATTTTGGTATGCATAATTGATTTTCCTTGAACAACAATCCCTCTTGAATCACATACTCTGTCCACTGGCTTCTGTCTCTCGGCACAAGATTTGCACATGCTTTGTATGCTTCCTTGAAATCTGGATCATCACAATACATATCCTTCAGGTGTTCAAACCCCAAGGTATTCACCTGAAACTCCTGTAGAATCAAACATCTCCTGCTTAATGCATCAACAACTTTGTTAGCATTCCCAACAATATGTTTTATGACAAAAGTAAAATTTTGCATAAAATCAATTCAGTTTGCATGCCTTTGATTCAATTTTTCCTATCTGGTTATGAATTGTAAATCTTGGCTGTCAATATACAAGACAAATTCATGTGGAACAAGGCAGTGCCTCCATTTCTTCAAGGCTTGAATTATGGCATAAAACTCCTTATCATATGTGGAATATTTTCTCTTAGTCTCATTCAACTTCTCACTTAAACAGGCAACAATCCTATTATCCTAGCTCAAAACTACTCCAATTGCAACTCCACTTGCATCACATCTCACTTGAAATGTCTTTCCAAAATTTGGTAAGACAAGAATTGGGCGTTCTATTATTTTCTCCTTCAGTATATTGAAGCTCCTCTCAGCCTCCTTTATCCATTTAAAAGACCCGTGCCTCTTCTTCACTGTATCCATCATTGGTGCACAAATCCCATTGAAATCTCTGATGAACTTCCTATAGAAACTTGCTAATCCATGGAAGCTTCTTACTTCAAACATATTCCTTAGTGATGACCATTCTTTGATTGCTTTCACCTTCTTTGGAATCATCTTTAGTTCATTTGAAGAGATCACAAAACCCAAGTAAATGAGCCATGTCTTCATAAAAGAGGACTTCTTTAGGTTTATCAACAACTTCGCCTATTGTAATCTGCTCATCACTAGTGTCAGGTGTCTTAAATGCTCCTCTTTAGTCATGCTAAAGACCAGTATATCATCTAGATATACAACCATGAATTTGCCAATGAAATCTTTTAGTATTTCATTCATCAACCTCATAAAAGTACTCGGGGAATTTTTTAAGCCAAATGGCATAAAAATACACTCATACAAACCTTCATTTGTCTTAAAGGATATCTTCCACTCATCACCTTCTCTCATTCTTATCTAGTGATATCCACTTTTCAAATCTATCTTAGAAAAGAAATTTTCTCCACTTAAACAATCCATTAAATCATCCATTCTTAGCAAAGGGAATCTATACCCGATGGTGATCTTGTTAATGGATCTTGAGTCTGTACACATTCTCCATCTCCCATCCTTCTTTGGACTCAATAGAGTTGGCACTGCACATGGACTCAAGCTCTCTCTGACCAAACCCTTGTCTAACAATTCCTGGACTTGGTTCTTTACCTCCTCATTCTCTCGAGGTGTCATTCTGTATGCTGCTTTGTTTGGAAAACTTGCTCCTGGTATCAAATCAATATGATGGTTGATACTTTTGATCGGTGGAAATGAGCTAGGTAACTCATGCACCACTATATCAACAAATATATCCAACAATTCTTGAACTTCTTTAGGTAAATCATCCATCAAAGCACTTGTAAGGATAACTTTGGGTTTCCTCACCACAAAAAACTGCATCTCCTATTATTTCTTGACTTCTTTCAGGGGTTCCTTCCCTCTCATGAGAAGTATGCTTGTGTTGGATTCCTCTTTCACTTTCTTCTCTTCTATTGGCAGCAGCATGTGTGTCCTACCATTCTTCTCCAAGGTGTATGTATTCTTCCTCCCATCATGAATAAAATTCCTGTCAAACTTCCATGGTCTTCCCAACAAGATATGGCATACATCCATGGGAATTACATCACATAGAATTTCATCTCTATATCCTCCTATCTGAAATTCAACAAGGCATTGTTTAATAACCATTACCTAGTTTCCTTTCTTCAACCACAAGACTTTGTATGGCTTCGGATGTGAAGTTGTCTCTAGCTCCAATTTCTCCACCATCTCTGTGGATACTAAGTTATCAATGCTCCCACTGTCAATTATCACCTTGCATACTCTGTCTTTAGTCTTGCAAGCTGTCCTGAATAGACTGTTCCTCTGGAATGGATTTTCAACTTCTTCCTCTGGTTTTAAGAGAACCTTTCTCAACATTAGGGATGTTCCATCCTCTACTCCTTCTGCTTCAACATTCCTTATCTGTGCTTCCGAAATGTGAGTGTCCTTTTTTATTTTCTCGGGACATTCACAAGACATGTGCCATGTCTTTCCATAGGCATGGCACCTTACTTCTCCTCCTCTGCTTCTTCCTCTTCCTCTAGAAGAGCTTCTTCCACCACCTTGTCTTCATCAGGAACCTCCTCCTCTTTCTGAGTGACTATGTGGTTTCTCAGTCTTGTCTTTGGATTTATGTGCCTTGTCATGGGAAAAACCCTTGCCTTTGTTCGGGGCCAGGCTCCTACCTCTACCTCATTGGATTTGTTTTCTAGACAACTTCTCTTCTTCCTTCAGTGAAAACTAATAAGCATCATCCACTGTCCTCACTGACATCATGCTGATCTCATCCTAGATTTCATACCTCAGGCCATTTATATACCTTGAAAATTTTTATTCATCTTTCTCTCTTTGTCCAATTCTGATGCTCAACTTGTAGAACTCCTCTGTGTACTCTTTAACTATCATACCCTTATGTCTTAGGTTCTGCATCTTTCTGAATAAATTGATATGATAATATTTTGGAATGAATTTATCCTTCAACATGTCTACCACTTGATGCAGACCCCCCTTCTCTCCTCGTGGCTGCTCGAATTCCCAGTCAAGGATCATTAATTATTCCCGAGATGGATCATCTCCTTAGGACCTTGCTGGTCTCAAACCCAAAACACAGGCCCTGTTATCACCCTCATGATTCTCATGGTCACGATCTAATCATTACTAACCCGTTCGTTGATCGATGGTTCACCGAAATTGCGGGCTGCAAACATGCTCAATCTTTATTGGAAATCCTTGTCCCTGCAATGGGCAAAGTGCTCATCCAACCTCCTTTAAATTGTGGTCATTGATCTCTTGTCTCGAAAAGATCAACGGTATAGGAAAATTGTGGGATATGAACTAGCACCTCCACTAATTTTTACTCCTCTCTCTGCAATGGCTCCCCACCGTCAATTATCTGCTCGCAGATCAACAGTCCTAATTCACTTCGATATTTGAGCTTTCGGGGTTCTCAACCTCTTTACCCTCCCTTTTACCTGGATCATCTTTACCCAAAGTCCATGATCTGTTGACACATAACCCCTATGGATCAATAGTCACAAGCCTCTTCGGCTATTTGGGCTTCGGGAGTTTCAACTTTCCACCCTTGCTTTCTCTCGAAGCACTTTCGCCCAAAATCAATGTGGTTCATGTGTCCTGCCCAGATCAACATATGTGGTTCACTTCTGCTTTTCGGGCTTCAGGATTTTTTACCTCTCAGTCTTCACTTCCTCTTGCAGTTCTTCCACCCAAAGTAGAGGGTCTACTGATGCATTTCCCTCTCGATCCGACAACCACTATCTGCTTCATCTATTCGGGCCTTGGTAGTTTCACCCTCCTACGCGCTCGTTTCTCCCATAAAAATTTCACCCGAAGATGACGTGTCCTCCATGATGGATGGTTACGATCTGCTTTGACCTTCAGGACTTCGGAATATTCAACCTCTAGCACACTTGTTCCTCCTAGAGTGATTTCACCTGAAGACGATAGATTCCCTCTTATAAGACGGTCGAGTGGTCGCTTACATCTCAAGGAAATTGAGAAATAATGAAGAGAACTACACAACACATGACCTGGAATTATTGGCGATTGTATATGCCTTGAGAGTTTGGAGACATTATCTAATTGGACAAAATTTTTAACTAAAGACGGATCACTGTGGATTGCATCATATTTTTACATAGAGTTAGCTGAATGTGAAACAAAGGCATTGGTCAAAATTAATTAGCGACTACAACTTTGAAATTACTTACATTAAAGGAACTATGAACCGAGTGGCAAATGCATTGATTCAAATACCACACATATTTTTAGTATTACCTCTTAAGGTGAATCTTCAAGAAAATATTCCTACTTTAGAATTCAACGATGAATGGTATAAAAAAGTTAAGAATAATATTGGACAAGATACATTGATGGTACCAATGTATGAAGGTTATTCACTAGATGGTGATGGATTTTTGAGATTTAATGGAAGAATTTACGTACCTCCTAACAACGAACTAATAATTTTGATATTGAGTGAAGTGCATCGAGCAATATACATGTCTCATCCAGGGGTCATGAAGATGAAGGAAGACCTTAATCCTTTATTATTCTAGAAGGGAATCAAAGAATACATATTTGGTTACGTGGCGAGATGTCTAAAATGTCAGCAGGTGAAGGCTAAACATAGACATCCAACAGGATTGTTACAATCACATGTTATTCCATAATCGAAATCGGAGGTCATTTCGATGGAATTTATCATTGGATTGCCACTAAAAGAAAGAAGGCATGATTAGATTTTTGTGGTATTTGAAAATCTAATGAAGAGTGGACACTTTATTCCTATGCGTATGATGTATGAGGATCCATACACAGCTAGAGTATTTGTCAGTGAGATTTTAAGACATCATTGTGTACCAATAAGGATCATATATGATCAAGGATCGATGTTTACAAAACAATTTTGGACCAGTTTCCAAGAGGCCTTGGGAACACAACTAAACTTTAGCACAAATTATCACACAAAGATAGATGGGAACACAGAAAGAACAAACTAGATTTTGGAGAATATGCTACGTATGTATGTAATGGACCAACAAAAACATTGGGAACGATTCTTTCCACTAGTAGAGTTTGCATACAACAACAATTATCAAAGTATGATTAAGATGGCATCATTTGAGTTTCTGTATGGGCAACTGTATCAAATGCCATTAATTTGAGATCGATTTGAGAACAGGGTTCTGGTAGGACCAGAAGTGATTTAAAAAATGGAAGAAAAGATGAAATCAATAAGACAAAGAATTAAGGAAGCACAAAATCGACATAAGAGTTATGTTGATGCGCATCATGTTGACCAAAGTTATGAAGTTGGAGATAGAGTATTCTTCCGATTAAAACCACACAAGATTTTGATCAAGTTTGGAAAGGGTGCTAAACTCTCTCTTGGATTTGTGCAACCCTTTGAAGTAGTGAAAAATAAAGGACTTGTGTCTTATCGACTATCATTTCCTGATTCTTTGAGGCGTAGGCATGACATATTTCATGTATCATTTTTGAGACATTATATTAGTAACCCTTCACATCTTATTGACATGAGTTCCTTGCAGGTGTCGAATGAGGGTGCTCTCAGGGTGGAGATAATCCTCATTTTGGACCATCACATTCGACAACTACAACGATGAACAGTCGATCAGGTCAAGGTCATGTGGGACAATTATAGTCAAAACTTGGCTACCTGGGAGGACACATTTGAGATGTGTCAACAGTTTCCTGACTTTTTATGATAGATTTAGACATATAGATCTATGACAGAGACATTTATTACTTATTATTATATATACTGTACAAACTTTGGGATGAAGTTTAAAACAAGAGGGGATGTATGTAACATCTCGCTCTGCTAAGCACACTATATTTGACTTAGTCTTTGAGGACACTTGCTTGCAAGTGATCTGAGTATGTTAATTTGTTATTTCATTCCGATTATGGGTTATATATGATGATGTTGAGGTTTTATGGCTTATTGATTATCTAGTTTTGTAGATACCTTATGACACTTTCCTATATCCCTTGGATTTATTCATCAATTGAGATCTTTGGTAGTACATATATATATATATATATATATATATATATATATATATATATATATATATATATATATATATATTAAGGATGTTGATGGCATCGATTGATTCCCTTGGAATCCAAATTGAGTCAGGGAGTGGATTGTATCTATTGAGTATTTTATTTCATGCACATATCTTGTATGATTGATTATAGTATGAATTATGTATATGGAATTATTGACAATACTTTTGTTAGTGGATGCAGTCTTGACGATGCTTGCTAATCTGACTCACATAAGGAGTAGAGGGCCATGCACAAAAACCAAACATGTGAGAGAGAGGTGTGATAGCATCCCTGTCATAGACTAAAAGAACTCCCATTGTGTTCTCATAAGTTAATGATTACCTAGTTTGAGAGGTCCACGATGTCGTGAGGGCAGACTGAAACAATCACTCACGAAGATTTCTAAGGAGCATGCAATAAAGAAGAGTCTGTATCCTTTAAAATCCCTTAGTCTCTCACAAGGTTGACCGAGTGGAGTGTTGACTCCAAGGGTCAAACAACTTCCAAAACAATTTTAAGGTGAGTGCTACCCTAGGAGCACGAAGGTGTTTCTTGAAGGGCACATCACATAATTAAACTTAAGTCAATAAATTTAGTTGGCCTAGAAAACATTGAAATATTAGACCATGTTGGATTAAGTAATTAATTAAATTATATATTATTATTTGAAAATCCTAACAAGATTCTAAGCCTAAGTCTAAGAACTGACCTAAGTCTATGTTTAAATTGGGGACTAATTAAAATATTAAATTTGGGATAAATCTAATTCTAGGAAAAGATGGGAAAGTTATAAAGATTGAATAAAATGCACATGTGTGTATGAATTTAATAAAAAGGAAAATTTTAGATAGAATTAAATAACAACTTGAAAGGATGGTTGTACATAGAATAGTATCTAGAGTCAAACTACACTAGTCTAACTAGAAGAAGACTCCTAGTTAAATTCTAAATAAGATCTAGTTAGGGGGCACTACTTAAATGAGAATCTGGGGAACAAAGGGACACCTAGAAGTGAGAATAGGAACAACTATGGATTGTGAGGGATTTTGACCTTTTAAATAAATAAAAAATGGTAATTACTGGCGTAACTTGGGGAGATTGTGACAAGTGTGTGAGAGAGTAATCCAAATTAAAATTAACTAAAAAGTCGATTATTTCTGCACGAGGAGATGTGTAAATGAAGAAAAGTATATAAAAACAATTCTGAGAAGGTAAAAGGGATATGATTGTCTGAGCATTTTTATGCTGCCAAAGTTTTATTGGACTGTGTTTTATTTGTGAGAGTTGGGATACCAAGCTTGTAAAAAGAGTGGAAGCATTTCCTTGTGAGGGAAAGTCTTGGAGCTATTATTGTTGGTTTCTTTTGTGTGGCCCCTATTATCACCATAACAATTTTCAAATGGTATCCAAGTGTTAGAATTTTAGCGAAAGGTTGTGTCGCTAAGGAGATATGATAATTTAGAGGACCAGGCTATATCTAGTAGCGTATGGACAAATATGGCAAAAGTATAAAGGGTGAGACTCAGCGAACCGTCGATCTTGAAAACGGCCCGGATCAATGACCAAAGCACATATCGGGGATCGAAATAGAACGAAGGTTAAACAATCGAGGACGAGTTAGGGAAAACCGTCATGTTTTAAATCATGGACACATGGCACCCTCTGAGACACATTGAGGTGAAAAGAGGTTCGCCTAAAACCGTCTTCTCCAATCCCCGATGTCGAATATGTTGGGTAAATGTGGACTGTAGATCTTAAAACAGCCCAGATCAATGGTTGAAACCCATATCAACGATTGGAGTAGCATGAAGATTAATGAATCAAGGCTGAGCCGGGGAAAACCATCATGGACACATGGCGCCCTTAAGGGCACATCAGGGTGAAAAGTGGTTCACCTAAAACCATTTTCTCCAACCCCCGATGTAAATAGATACCTATAAAAGGGGGACCTCCCGACATTATTTTATGATAACTTGAAGCATTCAAATGTTCGGGAACTTGGTGCAGAGAATCCATTTGGAATTCAAGCTCAGAACTGAACCAGATTCATGTTTCTCTCACCGCTTAACAGGTATTTTCGCCATGGCCGCTAATCCTGTTGTCTTATCCTTTTCTCCAACCCCCGATGTAAATAGATACCTATAAAAGGGGGACCTCCCGACATTATTTTATGATAACTTGAAGCATTCAAATGTTCGGGAACTTGGTGCAGAGAATCCATTTGGAATTCAAGCTCAGAACTGAACCAGATTCATGTTTCTCTCACCGCTTAACAGGTATTTTCGCCATGGCCGCTAATCCTGTTGTCTTATCCGTAAATAAGCAAGACATATCCTCCAAAGAAGAATCCATAATTGACAGAGACTTCGACATTTTCGACACAGAGATAACAGTCTCGCCTGTTTCTTTGTCCAGATCAAATTTTTTGGACAATGTTGGAACACGCCTACCTTTCCTCGAAGCGTCTCAAGCCTCCATCACCCCTTACATCGTAGAAGTAGTCTTTCCTTTCCCTGAATTTTTAAGTTGGTGTGCATAAAGATATTCTCGGGAAGAAAGAGTCATTCTAAATAAATTAGGGTCAGAGGTTTTATGTGAAATAGACAGTCCTCACTCCGGTACACCCTCAGTATACCCGAGTCTTCATCCATAGTGTTAGAGCCCTTCAAGGAACATAAAATGATCGGGAACTTGGTGCAGAGAATCCATTTGGAATTCAAGCTCAGAACTGAACCAGATTCATGTTTCTCTCACCGCTTAACAGGTATTTTCGCCATGGCCACTAATCCTGTTGTCTTATCCTTCTAAATAAATTAGGGTCAAAGGTTTTATGTGAAATAGACAGTCCTCGCTCCGGTACACCCTCAGTATACCCGAGTCTTCATCCATAGTGTCAGAGCCCTTAAAGGAACATAAAATGATCACAATTTGTAGAGAATTCCTACCAGAAGTAAAAACATGATTTCTACAAACCATTGTTAAGCCTGAGCACCATTTAGAGAGTCTGTCATTACCTGCCACCATAAGCGTTGTGATCATCGAAGTCTAGTGGGATTTTTCTCTATTAAGTCAAATTTTAGGATTGGACAATGACAAGTTTATGGTAGAAGTCATGTTAGGTTTCCTGTTAACTTTCTTTATGTTAGAGTCTGGTCAGTCAGGCAGTGTCAGTTTTGACAAATTCATTATTGAAAATATGCATCAACAGTTGGTGAATTTCAATTCATTAAGACATTTCATATATTACACCCATTTTCTTAGGATATTCCTGGAATCTAACAAAACTAATTTTCTTGAGACTGCATTCATTTCAACAGAATGTAAAAGGATCACCATGCTTATCTTCATCAATAAGATTATGTCTAGGGTGTACAGTCTTATCTTCGGTTCAGACTTGCCAAGGTCTTGGAAGAAATGAAAAGTTGTTTACAACCAAATCCAAAGAGCAGGATAGGTGACTGGATGTTGTTCATACAGTCCACGGTGATTTGGGTATATGGATACCAGGAAGGACCTCATATTTTACTAGTCTTTCTAACCCCCAAAATCTTTGCTTTGGAGTTCATAAGACAGAGGATCATCTCAAAAAATGAGAACTTTTTGAAAGCACACAAGGCTTCTAATCTAAAATTTCCTTTCATAGTAGGTCCCTTTGTGGTGAAGAACAAGTCATGTTTTCCTCAGATTCAACCCAAACTCAGTGAATTTGGGTTCACACAGTTGCAAGGAAGAAAATACGACCCACACCAGTTCATATCAAAGAGGAGATTGGCAAGCAGACAAGGTCCTTATGAACACGAGAATGTCGAAGGATTTGATAAGTTGGCCAATATAGAAATCTGTGTAGATATGGAGGTCACTATGCAACATGATCTAACAAAACAAACAGAACCAACTTCCCAACAGAGCCCAACACAAAAACCTTCTACTATATTGATTGTCAAAGCTCCTAAAATGAGCATCTACAATAAGAGGAGAAGTTCGAAGGCCCTGGGCACTAGTAGCCAGCAAGATATTCTCAAGAAAATGAAAATCACATCATCCTCTCAAATAGTTGACCTGAAAGAAGAAGAACCCAAGGATAAAACATGCATCGAAATGGTAGAAGGTGTAACCAAGAACGAAGAAGAAGGTACAAAAAACATGACACAAACTTAAAGCAACACAAAGGTTTTTAGTAGCAGGAAACACATATTTAGCCAGACACCTGGGGCAGTTTATCATTCCAAGGAATATTTAATGAACCAATATGCTATGAAGGGAAGTATGGCCAACAGTGAAAGAAGAGACCTTTTTCTTGAAGTGGAAAAGACTTCCCAGTTTAAAGCTTCCTTGCTCTTAGTCAGAGATGTGGAAAAGAAAACGTTTAACATAGCAGTGGCTGATGATGATAAGGTATCTTAGATCAAAATTAACTATGAAAATATTGGTGCCCCTAACAAAGTAAAGTTCCACAGAAATGTCAACGATATGCTATATTCTGATTATTTGAGTTTGGGTCTAAGGGTCGCAAGATTGAAAACACATGCACTCAAACTAGATGGACAATTGAAATAGGAAAAGGCATCCAACAAAACCTAGATGACACAGGTCAAAAGGCTAGAGTCTGAAGGTCCTCAAGGGGTGAAATCTTCTCTAGACAAAAAGGATAAGATGATCCAAACCTTAAAGAAAAGGTTGAATATGTCACCTTAGAACCATCCAAAAACAATAGAACTGACTACTTTGGAACAAGAGAAAGAGACATTCAGACAAGAGGCACTCAATTACAAAGCTAAGGTGTTGTGGTTGAAAAAGAGAAAGATAATTGGTCACAAGAACAGGCAACAACATCAGATGTGGTTGTTATTGTACCTACTAATACAGAGGTTGGATCTAACACTAAAGGGTTGGTCCAAGCCATGTCTCAGGTAAGAATCAAAACGGGGGAGATCAAAGGTCTCAACGAAGTTATAGAAAATTTGAAACAAGGGATGAAGGTGAAGGATGAGAAGATGGCTCAACTTTGCAGAGATAATCAAGATTTGAAAGAGAGAGTGAGAAAAATGAAAACTAGGCTAAAGGGAAAAACATTATTGCAAGGAGCCAAACATGTCATATGGGATGTTATTGTTGTAGAAGCTCCTAAATTCAGGGTTTACCTAAATTTTATAAATGACAAAGACAGTGTGGCTGCCATAGCTCGGATCAGGTGTGATGTTGCTAATGAAGTGTTAGCCAAGAAACCCTCAGAATGGGCCCAAAATGATATTGACTTGCTAAATTATGTGCCAACTGTCGATCTTCAAACTATCAGGGTAAAAGACAAGACTGCATTGATCATTTCAGCTAGGAAAATCATCACCAAGCATAACCTGCTCAGATTGGTCCAAAACAAATCTATGCAAATGGAGCACAACATACAGGAATTTAAAGATGCATTTGAACAATATTTTATCAAAGGCCTCCCATTGTTTTGGAATGGAAAAGGTTCATTATACAATCAAGAATATTACAATACTCTCCTCATGCAATGCATAATGGACCATTCTAAATTTGAAGCCATAGAAGAAATCCTGAAAGGCCCAAGTATGGTAGAATATTTGGCTACCGACTTTGAAATTTTGAATAATTTCAAAATAGTGAGAGTTGGCATGCCGACTATGTCCTATGCCACGTGCATTGACTTGGAGATTTTGATTAAAGAGATGATGGATTGCAGAATCCCCTTTGATTCGCAATGGAAGGAAATTGTGCAGCTGGGTAAGACAAAGTGCAATATCCATGGAGCTAGTCAGTGATCCCCAAGTGTCATTAGATTTGTAGATTTGATAGAAGACCAAAGCGAGACAAATTGCATGAAATAAACCGAACGGACAGAGAAATTTCCCATAATTTTGGAAGCGTTTTATTTTGTCAAACATTATAAATCGTTTCGTATACCGAAACTGTCAGTCAAAACTATTTTGGAAGCCGAAACACTTTAGTTTCAGTTATTTTGATCAAGTTGTATAAGTACTGGGTTACGTGAATGAATTAATGTTGGCAGAAGTGCAAGAACACCTTTTGGTTGTATCAAACTCTAGTTGTAAATTTTCTGAATATGAATTGAATATAAATGCATAATATTTTGAAGTCTCTATGAAAAGATTCTAATGGGTGGTGATATGAACTTTGTTTCCTTTCATCGTATGTATTTCCTATGACATGTTACCTCATTTACATTTTCTTCTGTTTAAATTGGAGAGTTAAAGGACCATAATTCATCTTGTGATGCTCTTGGCTTAAGCAATTAAAACTATGCAATTTTCTTCTTAACTTATTCAGAATTCATTTCAGTAATGCGCTGATGTAGTTATTTGTTTTCTTTATCTTCCTACACTCTATTTGAATTTAATAATAACTCAGATTCATCTCCTTATTTATCCTTTATCCTCTGGAGAGTTCTATCAGTTGATGCATTTCTTTCATTCACTTTCAAAATATTGACTCCATAGCCTTGAGTGTTCCTCCCCTTCCTTGCCAACAACTTTATTTAAAAAACACAAAACAAACCAAATATAGCCACTAATTCGCAAAGAAACATCAAGTGACACGAGAGATCCCTCTCTGAGTTGAGCAGGCTAGTGCCTTAGCTCTAAAGCTGGTTGAAATAGTTACCTCTGTCGGTTGTCTATTCAGTCGGAAAACATTTACAGAGTGCTAACAACCCCTTTGAAGCTCAGGGGTATAAGGGGGAAAGAGAGTGCCCCTAGCATTGGCTGGGACGTATATTTGAATTCTTTTGGATTAGCAAGCAAAGGAAAGAAAGGAGCGCAAGACTTCTAAGGCATCTTCATTAAACAACAATTCATTGGTTCTCGTATTTTTATATTCTAAATGTTATTCCTAACATTAATGTAGTTTTATGTTTGACTAATAAGGACACTATAGAAACATTGGAAATCCTGGAAGCCAATTGTTACGATTGATGTCAACGAATATTAGTTTAGAGTTTATATTTTTTAAAATTTAATTTCTGCCAATTGGATAATATTTACAGTGTTTTTATTTTAAATTTACAATATAATGTCATATGTTTTTCGCTCTCTATTTTTGGATGGATTGTTCCTCATTGTGGAATTTGAATTCATATTGAGTATGGTCTATGTTCAAAAATTTATACCTTATCCATGCTTGAAGTTGAATGACAAAGTATTTAGTTGAGATCATTTAGAAATTTAACAATACATTGTTCGTTGGTAAACCAAGGTAATTGTTCTGAAATCTTATGATGAGTCTTTGTTCAATTTTATTAAATCCAAAGAAATTCATTTGATGGGATATCGGTCTAACTTCATTCTAGGTATGAAACTGTGTCATTTTCCTATTGACGCTTTTGTCAATTCAATTTCGTTGTAGTATGATCTTTGTTGAATTTCATCAAATCCGATTTCATATCGTGCTTTTCCTCTGTCGAGTTTGTTGATATATCTAAAGTAGGTAGTATGAATGTCTGTGTTAATTTATAGATAAATCCAAAATCCTTGGGACCGAAGGAAACCTGTTAAATCATATGGAATTTGAATTTTAGTATGTATCACGTTAGCCCTTTTTCCTTTACAAAGTTATACAAGTGACCATGGTATAGAACCTATGGATAACCAAAAGTGGACGCTACTTGGAGCTTGAGAATTCCGGTGCTCCGGAGGTTTTTAACTTCAACACTCCTTTCCACCCGAAGTGATTACTGACTAAATTCAATCATAAAGTGAAGTTGACCAGTAGTTGTAGGTTAACCCTAAAATTTTATTTACCTTCGTTGATGATTACACATTTAATGGAACAACTAGAGGAGATTCTCCACAAACAATAATCTACATTGGAGAACGACTCCGAAACTCTGGGCTTCGAGAATTTTCTATGCTTTCATAACCTTAGACTGTTTCACCCAGATCGTTGAGTGTCCCAAGGGATCAAAGATATGATGGCGTACACTCCTCATTAGATCAATGGTTATCATCCACTCCGGAGTTTGAAACTCTGGTAGTTTCTCACATTTTTGCAACAATGATTTCGTTTTTTTGAAGTACCAAATTTCGATTAACTCATAGATTAACAGTTCCCACAAATTACTCATATCTACAGCTAGAAGAAGCTCTAGGGCTACGAGATTCATAAGTTTTTTCAGCTACAAGTCACATTACGTATGAACTAGATAAGGTCAAACCCACAGATCCAACAACCCTTGATTAACCATCGACAACGGTCGGGATAAATTCTAGGCTGCGGAAGTTCGAGACATTTCTTAGAAAAACAAATTCCACCCACCACCTCCCGAATGGCCAAATTCTGAATACTTAGGATCTATAGACACGTATACCCAGCATTGATGGTAAGGATTTACTCCGGACTTCATAACTCCAGGATTTCCTTAACCTTTAACTTCATGACTCTATTTTTGTCGGAGTATCAAATTACTGAACCTCTGAGGAATGAAGGCTCATAGATCTAACAACTCGTAATCAAACGCGATATCTAGGCTAACCTTCACTCTGGGACTTTAGAAATTTATGGTTTTTCATCTCTTATATAGTTAGGAATCAAACTTGTCGAATCGTTGAAATCTTATAGATCCAATGGCTAGTATTCGCCCACTAATTTATGATGTATATTCACTCCACAACTTCAGGCTTTGGGGTTGTTTATTTACAAACTAATCGAATCTTCCAAAGTGATGAAGCCTGAAGGTGTCAGGGTTTTAGTGATTGCGCTACTCTTGTCTGATCAAATAGTTGTGTGGATTTCAATTCCTCACGATCATATTTCGTCCGCTAATTCTTTCAAAAAGAATTTCACACTCTTGTTTTTCCACTTGAATCCTACACACACACACTTTCTCCTGACCTTTGGATTCTTTTTGTTGTGTGTGCGCTTTGCGTCTCCCCTGTGTAAATTTCACATTGTATCTCCAGAGCTTAGTTCATCTGAATCTTTAAGCCTCGACCCACCTTGAGTGGTCTCTCTGCACCATGTATTGTTTCTTCTGAACTTGGGCCTTCAAGGTGTCTATCTATGCACTTCTGGAGTTGTCTTTGGAAGTGTTTGCACTGGGTCACCTAGAAGAGAAACTTCATATTTCTTACCAAAATTATTAACTCATTCTCAGAATAGACCTTCACTTGTTGCATATTTTATTCATCACTTTAATAGTTAGTTCACAAAGTACATAATATGATTATGATGTCCACTATGTGTTGAGAGATT
The DNA here is from genome assembly GCA_900067695.1 of Picea abies. Classification (NCBI taxonomy): domain Eukaryota; kingdom Viridiplantae; phylum Streptophyta; class Pinopsida; order Pinales; family Pinaceae; genus Picea; species Picea abies. The sequence continues at coordinate 22,568 of CBVK0102619442.1, forward strand.
TTCTCTCCTCTTCTTTTCCTCTTTTAAATTCTTAGGTGGATCAGATATCTATCTACCTAGTTGTACCCTGTAGGGTTGTCAAATTTTTCCAGGTAAACATAAGGTTGGTTTAAACTGCCATACGTGATAGATTTATTATTGAATGGTCTCTGGTTTTTACTGTAAGTTTTTGTCCACATGTTAATGGAATTTATTGTTATCCTTTAAATGAATTAGATGATGAATTATTGTAATAGTACATATTTGGTGTTATGAAGTGGTGATCATGTGACTAGATTTTCTTTGTTTGAAGAAATGTAGTTCATAACGCCGGAATTTATATTGGAATTTTGGAATTAATTGAAAACATGGGAATTAGACACTTCCTTGTTCCTCAGAACAATCGCCATTCTTGAGACCTTAAGTGGTCGAAATCAATCATATGAATCCTAGACTTGAGTGTTGATTATGTGTCTTAGAGGTTCTAACCTTGCAGGATTGGTTGGTTGGGTAGTTTGTATGTTGTCTTATTTGAGGTGGTAGAACCTTCATGTATTTAAGAGGTGTCTAAATCAAGTTGTTCAATGAAATTAAAGAAATAGACTGTGTTTTACTGATGTATGTTATTATCATGAATTAGACTGTGTATGACTGTAATATGTTAATATCATGTTTCACTTATTCTAATGATGTCTTGTTAATGTTAAAAAAAAATAACCTCTTATTGTTCTTAATTACTTATGAAGTAATATAGGGGATGTTACATATGGTATCAGGGATATTACATATGGTATCATATCATTTTCAACCATGCGACATTGGACTGTTACACCATCCAATGTGTCAAACTAAATGATTGATTTAGATCGCTAATAAAAATATGAAATTGTTCTTGTAGGTAATCATGGTTAGAGGATGCATGGGAAGTAGATGATGTGGTGTTGGAGGAAGAGGTGTGACAGCTCCGATAGTACCCATGCCACAAGGGTCTAACCCCTAGGGAGATGAGCAGAATACTGAGCTAGAATAGGTTTCTATGGGAGATGTGCTAGGTTTCATGAGATCCTTCTATAGGATATCCGATGAATTGATTAACCGTCTAGATCGAGATGAGTGAAGAGCATATGTACCCAATGCAGGTTCACAACGTGCTTCGTCTGATAGTGGTAGTATGCACATAGAACTAGAGAAGGTGAATTTTCTCAAGTTCATGGGTGCCACGAACCATTTATTAGTCGAGGCATGGTTGGAGAGTATGGTTATGTTCTTCGCACTTTGTTATTACACCTCCAACATGAAATTCCGCATGGTTGTATTTTCACTAAAAGGGAGTGCTCTTCTATGCTATAAGATGCTCCTACCTCATCAAAAAATGGTTGTCAAAAACATGTCATGGGAACTGTTCGATGAATGGTTCCGGGAGAGGTATTTTTCCAAGGAATTGATTGAGCATCAGCTTAATGAGGTCAACACCTTACAACAGGGTAGTCGTACGGTTCTTGAGTATGAGGCCAAATTCATGGAGTTACTTAGGTATGCTCCACATATGAACACAAAGAAGTTAAAGGTCAAATGTTTTGTCTTTTTCCTTAACTTCAAAATTGGTGCAAAGGTACGGATCCTAATTCCTCGGTCTTTACACGATGCAGTTCAGAAGGCCCTAATATTTGAGGAAGATCCGAACAGCTGGGGTGAGGGAAGGATTCTTTTTAGATGGGGTTTATCAGTGACACCAAGAGCACATAAGCACTAGACACCAGTCAGATAGGATTCATGCCATCGAGATATTCCTAGAGGACCTATGTTCATGACACCACGATGACAGATTCCTCATAATAGGAATCCTTACAGAGGAATCCTTACAGAGGACTCCTTACAAAGGACCACAATGGTAGCAGTGTCGTCCGTAGAAACATCAGTTTAGGCATGTTTAGTAGAACAGACCAGGATCATAGGCCATTAGACTAGAAACTTCTACTTCAGGTACCAGGAGTACTAGAATGAAGATTGGATGTTGTACATATGGTGAGACACATTAACAATGTGATTTTCTGATTACGAAGGTCAAAGCGACTGGATCATCTAGACCCAGTACAGTTGGAGATTTGGGAAAGGCTTAGAGGATACATGCAGTGGTGAACAACCACTAGGTTGAGCACTAGTCTATTGTGATAGAGACGTCATGTACAATTGCAAACTAGAATTATACTATATTGATAGATCCAGGTGTTACAGAGAGATTTATATCTAGTGTAGCAATGAAGATAATTAAGGTAAAGGCAGTCGATTAAGATGAGTTCAAGTACATAGAAATGGAATCAGGTGCCAAACAAGAGGTTGGAGGAAAGGTTACAGACTCTAGCCTTACCTTGGGAGACTTTTTGACAAAGGTATATCTTTATGTCACGATTTTAGGATCTTATGACATAGTTATTGGTAAGGATTGTTTGGAAATCACATAATGTGATACTTAACTATAAGACAAAATGGTTAAGTTTGACGAATGATTTGGGACAAAGTAGAGTGATTGTAGGAAGAGACCAGGGAGTGTCCTTCAGGTTTATTTATTCCCTACAATTGTAGAAGAGTATGTGCAAGGGATGCAATTTATATTCAATCTTAGGACTTAATGAAAAGGGAGAGGTGGAAGGACTAGAAAACCTTCCTATAGTACAAGAGTTTGCAAAAGTATTTCCAGAAGAGTTACCATGTTTATCACCCGAAAGAGAATTGGAGTTTACAATCAAATTGAAACATGGAATTGAATTGATAGTGAGAACGCCTTACTGGATGTCAACTCTTGAATTGAAAAAGTTGAAAATGCAATTGAACAAGTTGTTGGATTTGGGACTGACACGTCCGAGCGTATCACCGTGGGGTGTGCTAGTGATATTTTTTAGAAAGAAGAATGGATCATGGAGGTTTTACATTGGCTACCTTCAATTGAACAAAGATAAGATCAAGAACCAATATCCATTTCCAAGGAATGACAATTTATTTGATCATATGGAAGGAGAAACAATGTTTTTGAAGATTGAATTGAGATCAGGATATCATCAGTTATGGATTAAAGAGGAAGATATCCCTAAAACCTCTTTTAAGATGAGATTTGGACACTATGAGTTTACAGTTTTACCGTTTGGTTTGACGAATGCCCTAAGGGTATTCATGATTTTAATGAATGGGGTGTTCCATGAATACTTGGAAACGTTTGTTCAAGTTTTTATTGATGAGATATTGATTTACTCTCGGATGAAGGAAGAGCATGATGAAAACATGATATTGGTATTCTAGTGCCTAAGAGAAAACAAATTGTACATGAAGTTATCAAAATGGTATTTTTACCAATCGAAGATTCATTATTTGGGACATATAATATCTCATGAAGGTATCGTTGTGGATCCAGCGAAAGTAGAGGCTATTATGGAATGGTCGGAACTGAAAAACATACAAGAAGTATGCAGTTTTATGGGTCTAGTAGGATATTGTTGATGATTCGTCGAAGGATTTTCGAAGATAACAAATCCGATCATTGAATTGCAGAAGAATAACAAGAAGTTCGTATGGACTAAGAAATGTGTGGAATCATTTTAAAATCTTAAGGAGTCGTTGATGACAACACCGATACTAAAAGTCCCTGAGATGGAAAAGGAATTCTTGGTATGTATAGATGCATCCAAGGAGGGTTTAGGTGGAGTTTTGATGCAAGAGGGTCAAGTGATTGCTTACATCTCAAGGAAATTGAAAAAGAATGAAGATAACTATGCAGTGCATGGCCTATAATTATTGGCAACTGTATATGCCTTGAGAGGGGTTGTTACACAATTGCTCCATCAATAGAATTAATAATTATATATTTAGGTTTGAAGTGACAATTTTTATTAATAACTTACTCAATCTGGTGTATATCCCATATATCAACAAACCATACAAAAGCATTTCGAGACCAAAATCCAACTGATATAATATTGCAACGGGTAAATTTTTTTGGTTAAATTATTCCCAATGATCTGATTTATATACTATGTAATCAATGATAGAATAACATAAATAGTTCATTTAAATCACAATTTTAAGACTATACCAAGAACTAACAACTGGATTTTCAATTGAAGAACATGATCATAACTAAGGAAACAACATGTATATTCACAATTCAAGATTTATAAAAATTCAATTCATAAGTCTTATAGGCTCAATAGATGTAAGAAATTTAATAATATTCGAAACTTACACAAAATTGAAAGTAATTAAACAACTAAATTAGCACAATAATATTAAGTAACAATTCTTAAGGTATCATAGCCAAGATTGTTGAAAGATAATGGTCCTTCATTTGTAACGCTTTCAATGTCTGTATCCTTCACCTGCTAATCCAAGGACTTCATCGGTACCTCACAGCCAATGATAGGGGTACTCTTCATCCCCCTTACCACCCCCCCGAGCCACAAAGATGGCACACACAAAAACCAGAAAACAATAACACCAAAACTTTCCCTTTCAAGGAAGAAATTCCACTCTTTCACAAGTTTTGAACCCAACTCTCACAAGTAAAACTTAGTCAAGAAATTTTTTGGCATCATAGTAGTACTAACAGAAGTCGGACCCCTCTCCCTTTATATCATTTCTTTTATAGAAAAATTTCCAATGACACATGTCCTCATGCACAAATAATAAATTTTGAATAATGTGATTAAAGGATTATTTGCCCACCACATGTGTCACACTCTCCCCAAGCTGCAAAGGTAATTTCTCTTTTTATTTTATTTAAATAGACAATTTCCCTCGCATTTTCCATTGTGTTCCTATTATTTCTCTTAGTTGTCCCTTAGTTCCCCAATTTCTTATTTATTGAGTGTCCATAACTAGATATTAGTTTGAGTTGGATTATGAGTCTTCTTTTAGTTAGTATTAGTGGTAGATTGACTCAAGATACTTTTCTATGTGGACATCCTATTCTCTCATGTTTTAATTTATTTTTACTTATAAATCCATTTTATTATTTTCATGCACACATGTGCATTTACTCAACCTTTAATTCTTATTCCCTCTTTTCCTAGACTTGATTATATCTCAATTCTCTTAAATTATTTAATCTTTTATTTAGTATTTCATTTAGACTTAGACTTAGAATTAGGTTTAGACTTAGACTTAGACTCTTATTAGATTTCTTAGTTTATAATTAAATGATTAATTTATACTATGTTCTAACAAGGTCTAAACATTTCATTATAACTAGGCCATCTAGATTTTTTTATTACTCATATTTTTTATCATGTGATGTGACCTTCAAGATGCACCTCCATGCTCCAAGGGTTCCACTTGCCTTTGACTAGTTTTGGAAGTTTGTCCAACACTTGGAGTCAACACTCCACTTGGTCGGCCTTGTGAGAGACTAAGGGATTATAAGGAATAAGGGTTTTACCTTATTGCATTCCCCTTATAATCCTTCATGTGAGACTATATCAGCCTTCCCTCATGGCATTGTGGACCTCTCAAAATGGGTAATCATTAACCTACAATTCATGTCATGGAGGGAGTGCTAGTAGGTTGTGACATGGAAGTTTCCACACCTCTCCCTTAATTGTCTGTTTTTCTATGCATGACCCCTTTACTCCTTATGTGAGTCGGATTAGAAAGCATCATCGAGCTTGTATACAGTGACAATAACACTATCAATAATCCATATACATAACATCTATATTGAAACCATCATATAAATCAAATTCGTGTAAATTAAAATCTCAAACCAAATACAAGTCCGCTCCCTGAATCAATCCAGACTCCAAGGAAGTTCATTGATTCCCTTTACTTCCTCAACCTGTCATGTATCTTGCACACTCAGGGAAACTCATCAGTAATACATGTAGATACATAAATACATATATAATCTAACATACAATCACAATTACATCATAATATATATCTCATAAGAAAAGCATAATCATAATGTATCATAACCGTATCACATGCTTGCAAGTGTCCTCAAAGAATAAGTCAGTATAAATGTGCTCAGTAGAACTGAATGTTACAAAAAATACCCTATAAGGATCAATATGGTCGAGGGTTGACCTATGTATATTGTACATTGGAAATAATTAATAAAAATAAATTATTGGTTGTGATACAAGAGGGATGGTAATGTTAGGGAGCTATGATTCCACAAGAGAGGGGAATGAAAGAAGGATCCAATGGATTACACATGCCTAATAATCCAAGCCATTTTATAACAAATTTTTAGCTCCTTTGAATTATTAAACCCATCATTGTACACATGTAAGAAGTTGGTGGGAAATTCATTTCACTAATTTATGACAACATAGGCTGAGTAAACCCACTTTTTGGGAAATGTGAGAGTCAAGAATTGAATGAGAGAAAAGGAAATTCGAGGAGGAAAAAGAGGGAGTTTTTATAGAATATTTCTGGGTGGCAAGAGGGAGCTTAGTGTTGGAAAATAGAACCTTCCATACTAGCCATGGAAAGACAACTTTTTGGGGTTGAGTTTGATACTATAAATGTATGTTGTATTATTGTAATGAAGGTTGTGTGTCTGTAATGTATGCTATGTTACTGTGACAGTGTTTCTTATTTAGAAAACTCCCCAAGAAACTTGAGAATATTGTTGTGAACACTCCTAGAATAGATGAGAAATTTCATGTCCAACCATCCACTAGATCCCTTGAGGGAACTGGGATAGCATGATGGATTGCATGGAAGAGAAGGGGATCATATTCCTTTGGTTGTGAAAGTTGAGGGAAAAGACATCTTGTGGATTGGAATTGATGTTGGAGTTAGAAACCTAGTGTTTAGGATTATGTCTACGGACAATGGACAACCAATAGGGCCAGAACACCCTGTGGAATCACAACCCCAACTTGGGATGGCTTGTTGTCAGGAGTGATGGAAAAACAATCCTATAGTTGAAAGGAATGTCCTTCATATCCATCCAGTTGAATCTCCCATTAAAATATAAGTCTTCTTTTATATTTTATTATGTTTAATTCCATTGTGCAAATGTCGTATATGAATTTTTTGTTTATTGAATGGTTCCATTCATGAGATTTTAATATTTGTATTAGCACTACAAGTAAAAGACCTTGTAGCAGAGGTTATAGTAGATGTTTTTAGTGTTATAAAATTGGCAAAAAATTTCAAAATAACCTCCTCTAAAACATTTGTTTTTGGTAGAGGATTTTTTTGTGGATTGCAATACCCCTATTTCCCCCAGTTTGTAAATATAACTATAATTGGTCAAGTGATGATGG
>CBVK0102619453.1:0-16536 GCA_900067695.1 Picea abies
GTCCTTCCACTGCTTGATCCAACGGTTGAGAAAGGTCCCGAAGGGATCCTGAATCGACGGTCTACATGCCTTCACAACTTTGGGATTTGACACTTTTCACTTGTAGAGACTTGAAAATCCCCGGGTTACATATCAACCGTGTCTTTTGGGAGTGACGGTCGATATGTACTCAGGCCTTCGGGAGTTCTCAACCCAATGCAAACTGTCACATATTTTTCCTCCGAACTCTGAATTTCTGAGCTGCCCAATATGCTAACACGAGTCTTCCTTAACATACGGTCTAGATTAACTCTGGACTTTGGGCTTCAAGAGATTTTCTTGCATGCAACATGAGGGCTCTCTTTTCCCGGATTGTCGATCCTCTGAATTGCCATGAGATCTATGACTCACCTTCACTCATGCACATATATGATGGATGAGACTTAAACCTACTCAACCTTTTGCTTCACCTTCATCAAATGACCCTTGTTCACCTATCCTCTGATCCAACGATCCCGGATCTCTCTTGATCCGACAGTGGTGATTGCTCCCGAATTCAAAAGGGACTGTCACAATCCTTCGATCCCTTACAAAGGATCTCTAACGTTCTAAGTCTTGCGTAGACTCCACAATGCCATTCCTCCTGAGCTTCTCAACTTCAAGGTCAGAATTCGATCTCAACCATGAGACTCTGACCAATAGACCTGACCCATACCGGCCCGATGTTTCAACCAGAAGCTCTGATACCAAACTGTTACGTACCTAGCCACCCACAGGCTGGGGTACGCCACCTTCAAGCCCACCCTTGGACTTCTTTCTCTTACCGATACCCTTTTTAAATTAATAAGGATGCATAAAAGAAATGGATTTAATGACATGCACAACAATAACCAGGAAGCATGTCTATTCTAAAGATTCAATTAAATGATAGTTAAATACACAACGGAATGCATTCATATACAGGTAGATAATACCATATCCGACATAAATTATCTTTATAAAAGAAGACACCAAATGGCTGCAGACCAAGGACATTCCACCCAACTGTAGACACTACTGCTCTAAATCTCAGCAATAGTGTCACCCCCGAACTAGGGCTATGCATCCACAAGGAGAGTTCCAGAGTGTTACTTGGCTTCCCAAACCAGTCAACACTCAATCTCTCATAGGCTTTCCAGCACTCACAACAATACAAGTACCCAACTCTCTTCTACCTAGCTTGCACCACCCAAGAGAATGGACCTCCACCCTTCTCTTCCATGCAGTCCCTCAGGCATTCCTTCTCCTTATTTTGGGCTCCAACACAACTGGTCCAGAATATCAATGCTGGAACTCTCAGGACTCGCAGTTGTGAATAAATCTAGACATAGGCGAACGCATCTCAGATATGCAGGCCTAAAGTCATGGCTGGATTTACACCAATGATCACTACAACCAACAATACAATGGCTAATCTTCGGTAGTTCAGTTCCCTTTCCCAAGCCCAGATGCGGATGAGGATAGATCAATGAGTGATAGGTAAGGACATAATGAATGAACGAGTGAGTAAGTGAATGAAGGAGTGAACAAGCAAAAATGAGCGACGATCTATCCACTGAACCCCCCATCAGACTAGAGGCGGGTTCAAGTAATTCGGGGGGATCAAGAACCTCCTGGCCTTCCCCAAGAAGTCGATGTAATTGATCCACCCCCTTAGACTAAAGGGTAATTAAAATAGGAAATAAACATTTATCCCCTCAAGCCCCCTCTCTTGTGGAATCATATCCCCCTATAACTCTAGTCCTTGTCTGTTTAGAAGCCAACGATGTATGTATTATTAATAATGATCAAAACATTACATTTCTTGGGTACACTGGCCTCTTAATAGTTGTTTGGGCACTTTGGCCTCTCAACAATGTAACAATACATTATTTAAAATGGGGGTTCGAAACCCGGGGCACGCCACCTTCAAGCCCACCCTTGGACCCCGGGATGTTACAGGGATAAACTAAGGGGTCTTAAGCCCAAAGAAATATTGTATTAATATTTTTGAAAATTGTAATTTATGGATAATTATTTATCCTAAGTTCCCAAGGGATGGGAACGAGTCACCAAGTGGCTAAAGCTAATTTTGAAGGTGACAAGTGTCTAGTCTAAGACATGCAATATATATTGCTAGCGTTAGTGTATTTCAGGGGGATTTTCATTCATTTTCAGTTCTTGATCATTCATACCAACACTCCTTTAGGGAGGTCAAGAACTGACTACCACTATATAACCCTATGCCTGGGAAAAAAACTTGGTAGTGGTTGAAGAGGCAGGTTGTCAAGCCCATGAGCATTCTCTCTAGGTGAGAGATTTGTTGTCAAAGAGGCGAGTTGTCAGGCTAGTGAGCATTCTCTCCAGGTGAAATTTTTTCTAAAAATTGTTCCCTGGTGCGTTGGGAATTAGTTGCAGTGATCTGATACTTCCTGTCTGGTTTGTTGTTGAAGCCCTGGAAGGAAAGTGGCGTAGCCGAAGGTGTAGAAATTTTAATACAAATTATGTACTACCTGGATTCTCCTAATCTAACAATTATATGCCACTGTTAAATACAGAATCACTTCTACAAATATTCTTACAGAATTTAAAACACGATCGCCAATTGCAATATCAAGAAGAAAGATCACGACTTCAAGTCACCTCCGAACTCTGAATTTCTGAGCTGCCCAATATGCTAACACGAGTCTTCCTTAACATACGGTCTAGATTAACTCTGGACTTTGGGCTTCAAGAGATTTTCTTGCATGCAACATGAGGGCTCTCTTTTCCCGGATTGTCGATCCTCTGAATTGCCATGAGATCTATGACTCACCTTCACTCATGCACATATATGATGGATGAGACTTAAACCTACTCAACCTTTTGCTTCACCTTCATCAAATGACCCTTGTTCACCTATCCTCTGATCCAACGATCCCGGATCTCTCTTGATCCGACAGTGGTGATTGCTCCCGAATTCAAAAGGGACTGTCACAATCCTTCGATCCCTTACAAAGGATCTCTAACGTTCTAAGTCTTGCGTAGACTCCACAATGCCATTCCTCCTGAGCTTCTCAACTTCAAGGTCAGAATTCGATCTCAACCATGAGACTCTGACCAATAGACCTGACCCATACCGGCCCGATGTTTCAACCAGAAGATCTGATGTCAATCTGTATCATACCCTACCACCCACTGGCCAAGGTATGCTACCTTCAATCCCACCCTTGGATTTATTTCTCTTACCGATACCTTTTTTAAATTAATAAGAATGCGTAAAAGAAAATATCTAATGACATGCACAAAAATAACGAGCAAGCATGCATATTCTAAAGATTTAATTAAATGATAAATAATACACAACATAATACATTCATATACAGGTAAATAATACCATAACAGAGAGAACTTATCTTTATAAAAGAAAACATCAACTGGCTGCAGACCAAGGATGTTCCACCCAACTGTAGACACTACTGTTCCAAAACTCAACAATAGTGTCACCCCTGAGCCAGGGCTATGAATCCACAAGGATGGTTCCAGAGTGTTACTTGGCTTCCCAAACCAGTCAACACTCAAGCTCTCACAGGCTTTCCCAACACTCATAGTAATCCAAGTACCCAACTCTATTCTACCCAACCTGTGCCACCCAATAGAATGGACCCCCACCCTTCTCTGCCATGTAGTCCCTTAGGTAGTCCTTCTCCTTCTAGGGATCCAGTGCAATTGGTCCATAATATCCATGCTGGAACTCTCAGGACTCGCAACTGTGAACAAATCTAGACACATGCCAACGCATCTCAGACATGTAGGCCTCAAGTTAGGGCTGTATTACACCAGCGACCTCTACAACCAATAATACCATGGCTACTCTTCAGCAGTTCATTTTTCTCTCCCTAAGCCAAGACACAGATGATGAATATAAATGAGTAATAGGTAAGACTGTAATGAATTAACGAGTGAGTAAGTGAGTGAACCTATGAACCAGCGAGCAAGTGAACGAGTGAAAAAATGAACCCCCCAATAGATCATGGGCGGGTTTAAGTATTTCGTAGGGAATCAAGAACCTCCTAGCCTTCCTCAAGAAGCTCATGTAACTGATATGATCCCTTAGACAAAAGGGTAATTAAAATAGGAAAAAAACATTTAGCCCCTCAATCCCCCTCTCTTGTGGAATCATAACCCCCTATAACTCTAGTCCTTGTCTGTCTAGCAACCAGTGATGTGTTTATTATTAATAATGATCAAAACATTACATTTCTTAGGCACACTAGCCTCTTTTAATTCTTTGGGCCCTCTGGCCTCTGGACAATTAAAAAAATACATTATTTAATATGGGGTTCAAAACTTGGGGTGTTACACACCCACACACGGGGCACACCTACTACTTGTCGTTGCATCGCCTCTGGCAGATTCTCTATCTAAACCATGGGAATATTGTGCGTCAAATGATACAAGTTCCCATGCACATTTTGAATCACTCTCTCTGCATCTCCTCCCACTGGATCATCTCCCCTATTCCTCCAACGATGTTGTGGGAATCCTTCTAGTTTTCGCAGACCCACATCTGCACAACAAAGTAATCATCAATACTGGATACCATGCAAAAAAAATTGTGTTTTTTATTCCCTTTCAAAAAGGAAAAAAAAATGAAATATATTAAAATATATTTACCTATATCACTATAGGTGGAGGTTGGTGGAAATGGCATGTCTGGATCTCCTTTGTAGTCGATCCCTGCATAAGGGTAGTCGTCCAGGGATATCACCTGCTGATGGTACCAGAAAAAGAACTCATCATTGTAGTGGATTGGAACCCTACCACCTACCAACTGCCTCATCACCTTGGTCCACCATGACATGGTTGGATCACGCAGTCTATGTGGAACGATCTCGACTCTAGTGCTCAATCCTAGAACCCACTCGAAGAAAAAAATAGACAAGATATATGCGAGCCCGAAGTTCCTCTTCCCACCTTGTTTGGAGTTTGTGAGCTGGCTCTTCATGTTAACCGGTAGTGAGGTGCACCAATAATAAATTTTGGGTCATAAGCACTCCACTAAGTAGATATTCAACATCCTTGATTCTTGGTGCAACGAGGCTGACCCCATGATCTGTGTAAGTATGAGAACAACGATCTTCAAAATCTGGTTGTTGATCACCCTAATGGGGAATTATGTCCCTACCTTTTCTGTGCCCGGAACATAGTGAGTGAAAACATAGTCCTCTATGTTCATGCCACTCCCAGCTCCCGAGGATTTGAGGTTCACCACCTCACCCCGATGAGACAATCCTGTAAGGAAATAGATATGCTTGACTTCAATTCTCAATGGTTTCCCATCAAGGTTGAAGGCCTCTATTGTTGGTTGTGGAGCCTGATTATCTTCTTGATTTTGAGGTCTTTATTTTCAATGGTGTTTATACCCCATGAAGAATTTACACCCCAGAAGAATGTACACTCATCCATGCAGGGTAGTGTAGGGGGGGTTACCCCCCCTGCAAGGTCCAGGGCAAGTGGGCCCCCGAAGGAAAAATTGTCTTGTAAATGTATATTGTAATTTCATTGTAAATTTGGAGAATTCATTATAAGGTCACATATTTGACGGTATAAGTTATGTTAGGTTTTTTTTTTTCCCTATAAGGCAACCCTCTTTTATGAAGGAAATGTATTGCGGCTATGTATCATTGCGAATATTGTATTCTGAGAGTGGAAATTGTGAGAGAGAGAAGAGGAAGTTACAACGTGTTTGTTGTAGGTTGTATCCCTTCATTTGTTGGATAATAATAAAGGAGGGATCTGATGATTTCTCTAGTGGACGTAGCCCACACTAGGTGAACCACACATATATGTCTCTATTGTATTGTGTATCTTCTGTATTTTATTTCCACATTTATTTTATTTTATTTCTTCATGATCCTATTTTTCTAATAACTGGTATCAGAGAGAAAGGTAAATCACATGAAAAGAGGGTTCTTGGTTTGAGTGGGAGAAATGGCAGAAGATGGAAAGTTTAGGGTCGAGAAATTTAACGACCAAAACTACTAGTTATGGAAGATGTAGATGGAAGACTATTTATATCATAAGGATCTATTCCTACCATTGGGTGGAATAGCAAAGAAGTCGATGACCATGAAGGATGAAGAATGAGAGATTCTTGACAGAATAGGAACGATACGACTGAGCCTAACAATGTCAGTGGCCTTCAATATTTCAAAAGAAAAGAAAACGAAGGAGATGATGGATGCATTGGCTAAATTGTATGAAAAACCCTCAACATCCAATAAGGTATTTCTAATGAAGAGATTATTTAATATTAAGATGTCAAAGGGTGGGTCTATTGCAGGTCATTTAAATGAATTTAATACGGTTACTAATTAGCTAAGTTATGTAAAAGTGGACTTGATGATGAGGTCAGGGGTCTTTTAATCTTGTGCTCACTGACAGAAACATGGAATGACTTGGTAATGGATGTAAGTAACTCTGTCTTTGGTTCAAAGACTTTAAAATTTGACGATGTTCTTGGTGTTATCCTTAGCGAGGAAATGCGATGGAAAAGCACATGCGGGACATCAGGAAATACGTTAAACATGGAGAACAAAGGAAGACAAAAGGATAGAGGATAGGGCTTAGGAAACTGTGGGAATTATAAGAAGGGAAGAACCAAATCCAGACTGTGAAATATAAAGTGTTGGAATTGTGGGAAGAAAGAACATCTGAAGAAAGACTGCAGATCTCCAAAGAAACAAAAAGATGGACATTAGGAGAAAAATCAGGAAGCAAATGTAATAGGTGATGTGTTACGAGATTCTTTTATTCTTTTTGTAGATAATATTTATGAGTCTTGGGTATTAGATTCAGGGGCTTCATTTCATTTCACACCCCATAGGAAACATTTTATAGATTATGTTCAAGGTGATTTTGGATAGGTTCATTTGGGTGATGATGCACCATGCAAAATTGATGGAATGGGAAAGGTAAAAATAAAGCAAAGGAATGGAAACAAATGATTGTTAAAAGAGGTAAGACATGTTCTAGATATAAGGAAAAATCTAATTTCAATAGGGCAGTTGGTAAGCAAAGTTTGTATATCCATAGTTAGAGATAAGGTGTGGAAGGTCACTAAAGGATCATTGGTAATAACAAAAGGAGAGAAGGTAGGTACATTGTATTTATGTATTGGTAATAATGACTCTTATATATCTTTAGATTCTACAGGAGTGGATACAACACTATGGCATCATAGGCTTGGACACATGAGTGAGAAGGGGATGCAAATACTTCACAATTTTTTTTTGTTTCCAGATCTTAAAAAAATTGATTTGGATTTCTGTGAGCATTGTGTTTATGGAAAATAGAAGAGAGTCAGATTTCTAAGAGTCAGAAAAGAAAAGAAGAGTGAAATGTTAGACCTTGTGCATACATATATATGGGGACTAAATTAGGTATCATCTCTTGGTGGCTCTCATTATTATGTTACTTTTATTGATGNNNNTATTGATGATGCAACTAGAAAAACTTGGGTTTATTGCATTCAACAAAAATATGATGTTTTTGATGCTTTTAAGAAATGGAAAGCTTTGGTTGAGAATGAGACAGGAAAAAGGTTGAAGTGTCTTAGATCAGAGAATGGAGGTGAATATTGCAGTAAGGAGTTTGATGATTACTGTTCATACCATGGGATTCGTAGAGAGAAGACAGTTCTAGGAACACCATAAGAAAATGGTGTGTCAGAAAGGATGAATATAACAATCATGGAGCATGCAAGGAGTATGATATTGCATGCTGGTTTTCCCTTATAGTTCTGGGAAGATGTTGTAGATACTATTTTTTACTTAATAAATAGAGGACCTTCAATCTATTTGGATGGTGGAATTCGAGAGGAGGCATGGACAGGCAAAAAGGTAAACCATTCTTTTTGAAGACTTTTGGTTGTGAAGTATTTGTCCATATTGATAAAGAAAATAGAACAAAGCTTGAGGAAAAATCCAAGAAGTGTACCTTTATTGGATACGGTGTTAATGATTTTGGTTATCGCTTATGGGATTATAAAAATAACAAAATCATTAGGAGTAGAGATGTCATATTCAATGAGAAGGTCATGTACAAATATCAGTTGTAGGGAAAGAAATAGGAAAAAGAAAAACCAGAATACACAGTGCTTGATGAGATCACTGAAAAAGAAATTCCAAAGATACCAGAAAATCAAAATGTACAACAAAAGGATCAACATGTACCTCAAACTCCTACAAGTGTTGTTAGAAGATATACCAGGTTAAGTAGATCCCCTGAACGATACTCTCCTTCATTTTATTATTTATTGTTGATTGATTCTGGTGAACCAGAATGTTATGAAGAGACAATGAACGTAGACACTAAAATGAAGTGGGAGAAAGGAATGAAAGAGGGAATGGATTCCCTAGTAAATAAATAGACTTGGGACTTAGTTCAGTTGCCTGCAGGAAAAATAACATTGCATAATAAATGGGTTTACAAGTTGAAGGAAGAAGATGGAGGAAAAAAGTGGTACAAGGCTAGACTTGTTGTAAAGGGGTTTGCACAAAAGAAAGGTATAGATTTTGATGAAATATTTTCTTCTGTTGCTAAAATGACTTCAATTAGGACTATTTGAAGTCTTGTGGCAGTAGAAGATTTGCGTCTTGAACATTGAGATGTAAAAACAATCTTTCTCCATGGGGATTTGGAGGAAGAGATTTATATGCAACAACCACAGGGGTATGAGGTCAAAGGAAAGGAGAATTTAGTATGCAGCTTGAAGAAGAGCCTGTATGGCCTAAAGCAAGCTCCAAGGTAGTGGTATTTGAAGTTTGACAGGTTTATAATAGAACAAGGTTATAGTAGATCTCATTCTGATCACTGTGATTATTTTAAAAGGCTAGAAAACGAAATCTATATTATCTTGTTATTGTATGTAGATGACATGCTTGTTGCAAGGTTTAATATGCAGGATATAAATGTGCTCAAGAATAAATTATCTAATTCATTTGTGATGAAGGATTTGGGTGTTGCAAAGAAAATCCTTGGTATGAGAATAACAAGAGACAGGAAAAATCACAAATGACATTGTCTTGGGGTGAGTACATAGAAAAAGTATTGGAGAGGTTTAGAATACAGAATGAAAAAACAATTAGTACACCTTTGGCCATCCATTTCAAATTAACTAAGGAAATGTTTCCAAGACACAGGAGGAGATAGAATACATGTCTAGGGTCCCTTATTCATCAACAATTGGCAGCTTGATGTATGTGATGGTTTTCACAAGACCATATATTGCACATGTAGTGGGATTTGTGAGAAGCTATATGAACAATCCAGGTAAAGAACATTGGGAGGTAGTAAAGTGGATTCTTAGGTATTTAAGAGGTATTGCTACTCATGCATTATGTTTTGGAGGTTCACACACTGTTCTATAGGGATATGTTTATTAAGATATGGAAGGTGATAAATATAGTAGGAGGAGCACCACATGGTATGTTTTTACTATAGGTGGAAAAAAAGTAAGTTGGATTTCAAAACTGCAAAAGGTTGTTTCACTTTCAACAATAGAAGTAGATTATGTTGCTGCTACAGAGGCTAGTAAAGAAATGATTTGGTTACAAAGGTTTATGGAGGAATTGGGAAAGAAGCAGGAGAATAGAAGGTTGTATTGTGACAATGAGAGTGCCATTCATCTTGCAAAGAAATCAACCTTCCATTCAAATACTAATAATATACAACTCAGGTACCATTTCATACGATCCATCTTGGAAGATGGACATTTGAAGTTGGAAAATATACACACTAGCCAAAATCCTGCAGACATGTTAAAAAAGGGAGTAACCAGGGAGAAACTGAGTTCCTTTTCAATTTTAGTTGGTATTCAAGGATGAAGATGAAGATGAGAAATTTTCTAGGTCCAAGAAGGATCATATTCCATCATATACATCAACGGTGGAGTTGTTGAGATCAGTCTCCAAGTCAGAGATTGTTGGTTGTGGAGCCTGATTATCTTTATGATTTTGAGGTCTTTGTTTTTAGCCATGTTTATACCCAATGAAGACTTTACACCCCAGAAGAATGTACACTCATCCACGCAGGGGAGTGCAGGGGGGGTTACCCCCCCTGTGGAGTCCGGGGGAAAGAGGGCCCCCGACGGGGCTTCGAGGGAGAAGCCCCAAAGGAAAAATTTCCTTGTAAATGTATATTGTAATTTCACTGTAAATCTGGACTGTTTATTATAAGGTCACATATCTAACGATAGAAGTTATGCTATGTTTTTTTTCCCTGGAAGACAACCCTCTTTTATGAAGGAAATGCATTGTGGCTATGTATCATTGCAAATATTGTATTATGAGAGTGAAGACTATAAGAGAGAAGAGGAAGTCACAATGTGTTTGTTGTAGGTTGTATCCCTTCATTTGATGGATAATAATAAAGGAAGGACCTAGAAATTTCTCTAGTGGACGTAGCCCACACTGGATGAATCTGTAAATGTGTTGAAACTACACATAATAGATCTAGATAAACAATAATACACACATTTGCAGAGAGAATTGGAAAAAGAATAAGCAAGATAGAAAGAATGGAAGAATTCTCATTAACCGTTATGAATAATGAATAATTTACACATGATATACTCTGTATAAATCAATGAGTTTGACTTGAGGTGAACCAAGTCACCATAGTGGTGTTCTAGAGTGATATGGACACACACAAACAGTTACGGGAGTGAACTGCCACCTATTCTAGTCTCCCAGGCAGTTACGGGAGTGAACTGCCACCTAGTTGAGTTAATTAGTCAACTAGTCTTCAGTTAACTGATTGAACAGAGAGTACCGAGGAGTTAACTTAGGGAATCAAGGATAATGCACCACTTTGGTGATGATACCAAGGAAAGGTCAAATTATCATGGTGATGATCCCAATGTTGCATGGTGATGATCCCAATGCAACATCTAAAATCAAATCAACTAGTCAAACTGAAGTGTCAACTGAAAGAGAATATTCTCCAGGTGGAATATTCTCTCCTAAAATATAGGAGATTTGATAATGACTAATTATGACTAATAAAAAAATAAAAACCTTAGGAAAAATAAATCCTAGGTGTGTGTGAAGTAACAAGTAACTCCAATAGAATCACATATATCTGTGTCTCTATTTTATTATGTATATTCTGTGTTTTATTTCCACATTTTTTTAATTTTATTTCTCTGTGATCCTGTTTTTCTAACATCTATATCTGGATCTCAAACGTTCACCATCATTTGGAGCAACCTTACTTGAGCCCTCATTTCTTTGAGTGCCAAAAACTTGTAAATCCAACATATTTTTAGCACAAATTGGGCCCCTGGATCTCTTTCCACTGCAACATCAACTTCCTCATGCTTTCTTTCTCTCCATTCAAGTACCATCCTACAAGAGTAAATCCATTTTTAAAAACCAATTTGTGAACTTGTACATGGGTTGTTGTGGTAACAGTCGCATGTAGGGTTGCATATATGCAGACAAGATTTGCCTTGCCTACGTAGATGCCTCCATGTGTAGATCTTAATTCATAAGTTGCACCTTAAAAAACTCAAAACATTGGGACTAATTTGAAATTATAAACCACCAAAAATGAAGAGGAGGGCAAGAGTACTTACTTGGTCCAGACGGTTGTCACTTCCATCACTCGTAGCTCCCACAATCGACACTTGAAGATTGTGGGAAAGTTGGTCCAAAATGAAATATTTGGGTAAAAATGTTAAATGGTATGGTAAAATTGGTTATTTTTACTATTTGTAGAAAAAATTTACCCACTTTACATAATTTTTGCTAATATTTTGACCTAGTGGACTAATTGTGCAGTGGAAGGAGTTGGTTTTGGTGGTTTTGTCCAGGGATTTTTGTGGTTTCTAGTATCATGTCACCCATTCTTGACTTTGACAGGTATTTTATATTACCAATCATATAGGATAGGTCGTCACTCCATTTTTCATTATTGCATTATCCTATGACTGCGATTCATATGCCTTAGGTATGAATCCAATTATTAGCAACACATAAAATTCTTTTCGCTACTAGAAGTGTCGTTATTGGATGGTAGAGGCTTACCAAACATGGGAGCCCTAGTTAGAACCTTTATTCCATTTGGTTCCCATGCATACATTTTTCCATATGACCAGGAGTCCCTTATAGTTGCAATATGACTTTGTGTTCGAGCCTCATATTCTTACTCATAAGCATGTTGAATTATACCTATCGGAATTCCACCGAGTACAAGAAAAAGAAAAGATTGCTGAGTGAACTTGTCTCTTTCACACTCATTAATAGGATTTGAAAGGACGTCTATTTGGTGTAATTTTAACCCTTTTTCGCACTAAGTAGACTAATTTCAAAAAAGCAATACTCTAGTCACTAGTGGCTAGAAGAGTTCTCCTAGAGACTAAATTTTTGAAAAAGGACATTCTTTTGCGTTAAGTTTTAATTTCATCCCATTATCCTGCTTGCAGTATTGAGCCTATTGTCAGTTCCCTCTTTCTCGCTATAAGCCTATTACCTCAACAATTTTCATCATCAGCCAAGAAGAGCCTTGTTTATATCCTTTGTGGCTTGACACCTTGTACCCTAAGAGGAAACATTCCCCCGAGTATCCACATCCTGCATGCACCTCCTTGCATTGAGCATAGGTATGTTCCATTATTGGAACTAGTTTCTTACTCATGACACTCGTTTCCTCTCTTGTATCAAAAATTTAATTGTCTATTAAAAAAAAAATAAGGTGGGAAAAGAATATTATCTCATGTGGGAAACAATCATGTTGCCTTTGAACAAAGCACACACTTTTGAGTCCACTTGTCATCCAAAGTTTTGGTTTAGCATGACCTTAGGAAGTTGAGATCATTACCTAGTGTTTACTCCTTCGACTGGTTACTCTTCCAATCCCTGTGGATATTTTGATTGGTGCCTCCTGCATAAAAAGATTTATTATCAATTCTATGTTGCCAAAGTCCCCCGTATCTCTCATGCTCTTGTTCAAAGGATGTCTATAAGCTTGTGTCATCCATTCCTCAGAAATTTTGACTTTGCATGTTGTCCATACCCTCAATGTATCTCAGAATCACATGAAGTTGTAGTCCTACCGTGCACCCTGGTCCTACTTTCATTATGGGTAGGTAACCTTGAACCCAATAGTCAACATCTCCTCATTGGTCACTGAATAGGGGGTTTCCCTAGTGTTTGATGACAAGAAATCTATTCACACATTGGGATTTGTGCAATGTATTGGATGCCATTATCCTTATTGGTGGTTTCCTCTCCTTTTTCGACAATTTTCCTTATTGGCTGCTATTCAAACAGTATTTTTTGTGCACTACTTGCATCTAGTGCATGCTAAATATGGACAAGGTCGTTGGTTCATGAACATGTTCTTCATCTGAGTTGCTCCAAAGAATCAAGGTATTTATTTGTACCTCATGCTGAATGATGAGAGATTCCTTAATGCTATCCTTTCAATGGGTCTCCTTCCATCGACTTCAAGTCATCTATTCTGGAAATGAGGCCTACAGTCCTATGAGTACCTATAGGCTTGCAGTCATTAGTGGAAAGTTATCTGAACATCGACAGTTGGGAATTCATCAATGTCTCATGATCAATGGATTTTTCAAGTGTTTGACCTCAACACCTTTATTCACACTTGTGAGAATGTACTCGGTTCCTTGATACCTACTTTCATTATTGGTAGGTTGTCTTGCGTTTGTTAACAATATACCTTAGTGACTGGTAATCAAATGAAGTCTCATTACGTTTAACCTCAACTCCTTTATTCACATGATGTGGACTTGCACCTTTTGGTGGATCATGTAGAAGACTTGAAGACATCAATTTATAGTTGCATCTTTCCTGAGTTGTTGCTATCATTCATTGGACCAATATCTATATGACTTCAGTGATCATGGGAGATCACATTGTTCTGTGTTGTATACATATATATTAAGATTGATTTTGAGACTGATTTTCACTGTTCCTTGTTGGTGACTATGATAGGCTATGGCATGTATCTACTTTTTATTTCCTATTCATGGCGATGAACAACTATTTGGTATATTTCCACATGGATCTACAGTGTAATTCAAATTGGAAGCCATGTGTACAAAGTCATTATGGATTGTAATATTCGTATGAGAAACTAGTTCGTCTAGATGGGTCTCCATTACTCCACTTCTGGGAATTGTAATGTATTTTGGCCATCACAGATACTCCTCTAACCTCACACATTAGGGGGCATATGTTATAGGAATATTTTTCTTACCCCATGCAACTTGCTCAGAAGGCTTTTTACATTTCCCTATGCAGACTTGAAGTCCCCTTTTGCACTTCCCAGAGCTAAAAATAATATTTTTCCACATATGCACTCCCTAATAGTTATACAACATGCGTACACACAAGTTGCACCATTACAACCCGTGTACATCGAGTTTGGTGATAAAAAATTAAAAATTTTGTTGGGTTTCCATGTCACGTCATGAGATCCATGATCCTTGACCTTCCATATACTAGAAACTTTTCGAATCGACCCTTCAGTTCCATTTGAAGGATATAAATGGGCCATATCCAAACCATGGAAAGGGAGAAGAATTCAAATTTTGAGAGAAAATTTACCATTAACACATAAGATTGTATTATAATTTGAGATAATTTCCCAAAATACAATTGCTATATGAGGGTTCTTGTACTTTTGGACAGCTTGACTTCAATTTAGATTTTTTAGGAGTTTTGAGAAGGCGTTTGCAGTACTTGATGATTCCATTGTGTAGCAGACATCATAAGATTTCCAACCATATCTCTTGCAGCCCAAAAATCCTCCGGGAAGGCCTCCAAACACCCTCTCAAAGACTACACTGCGTTTTTGCTAAGAGCATGTTGTGCTTCTGCAATTTTTGAGTGACTAACTTAAAACTTGGATTATGAACAAATGAGAAGGTATTTTTGAAAACTGGAGGAGGTTTGTGTTCATCACATACCAAATAACAAAAACCTCTCTCATTTTTTCAAAAAATGTTATGGTTAGAGAGATATTAGACACAGAAAAGGAATTACAGAATCACCTAGACAGACACACAAAAGGCGTTATAGAATCACCTATCCAGACACACAAAGGGCGCTACGAAATGTGCAGAACTGTTTTACAACGACGCTACAAAATTTCCTGTAGCGGTTACTGTTTGGATATTCACCTTGTTGGGAGGTTTCCACCTGTCAAGGAAGGTTCGAATGGTCTCCTAGGAGTTCTTTGGACATGAGAGACATGTGTTCCATCTCCAGATCAATCAGGATGACTTGTTTCAAAAGACATTTATCATCATAGACAAAATCCCCCCAAAATAGGAATTTGTTAGGATTTTGTTAGAATCTTTTGTAACAAGACTCCTAAATGGAGGAGGATCCTATGTAACTCCTTGGTTTCGACCTCCTTAGGGTAGATAAATATTATTCACTATAAATAAAATGGTTTTTGATGAGAAAAGGGTTGGATTCATGAGCCAATAGAGGAGAGAGCTGGAGGAGCAATTTTAGTTGCTCATTTGTAAGCCTGAGGACCTGTTTGTAATGACACTTTATGCCATTAAAGATTCATGAGAGATTTTATTAGATTGTCTTATTTGTTTTCCCACTTCTTTGTTATATTATTGCTTGAATATATTGCAGGTTTTGAGGATCATAGATGCCATTAATTGATGGATTCATGAACAACAAAGGATCTGATGTAGCTTGCCCATTAAATCATTGTTCATTGTTTAAGAAAATATTTTTATATTGTAGAAGGATATCTGGATAATGGATGTTCTTGCTTTTTCCATATTCACCATGCTTCTATTCATCATTATATATCTCTTTGTCTGATATACAGTTTGATTGCCTTTGATTTGTAGGATGTTATGACTCCATGCCCATTGGAATGCCTCTGCAGAAATTTTGTTTCCCTCTCCCTTTCTTTCCTAGTCTTGCTGATCCACATACTCAAACCAATTAATCCATTTATATTCTGATGGGTACTGGGATTGCACTTACACTACTATATATGGGCAGATTATTACATGAAAATTTTCCATGCTTAAACTAGTTTCATATTTTTTTAAACAGGGCGGGATTTTCGTCGCTATTGCCACGAAAGTTCATCGCAATATCGACAAAAATCTTATATAAATCTAGTCGGGATTTTCATCGCTATAGCGACTAACTTTTGTGGCAATAGCGACGGAAATTTTGCCTATCTCATTGGTCGATGTTAACGACTATTTGACTATTTTATCTATATATACGTGACTTTAAGAGACTTTGCAACACAATTGCTATAGTTGTGACACTGTTATTGGATTTTGTTTGAGCTGTTTATTTTTTTCGTCACCCACCGGTTGAACAAATCCAATTCTCGATCTACATAGCTTGGATTTTGAACTTGCAAGGTTAGTATATTTTTATTGATGTACTCATTTAACTTGTAATTTTTTTTCAAATGTCCAAATTTCATTTAGCTTGTTTTTTCCTTGATAATATATTATAATATGTGTAGTACCATATT
>CBVK0102619464.1:0-14959 GCA_900067695.1 Picea abies
CTTAAATAGATATAAGGTGATGAAATCATCATCTCATCTCCATAAAGTAAATGTTAGGAAAAATTACATCAACACTCTTACATGGATATAAGTGGATGCAATCATTATATCATGTTTATAAGGTAAGATGATGAATCACACCATTCATCATAGATAAATGTTTTTTTTTTATAATAAATATGGTACTTTTAAGTTGCTTGATTCTTGTTAAAATTTAGATTATTGGCATTAAGATAATGAAAAATAAAAAATAAAGAAAAATTAAGATGGTAAAATATATTACTTATTTTGATAAGTTATTTTACACATGTTCAAATCTAGAGCAATGACACTTGTTAAGAAAATTTTAAGTATTAAGACAATGAAAAATAAAGAAAAAATAAGATGGTAAAATATCTTGTGGATGCTTTTATATTTACTTGTGAATAAAAATCATTTCAACTATCAAAATGATATTAGTTCAATAATTTTCAATTTATGATATTTTAGTTTTGTTATGTATATGTTTATCTTTATGAATTTTTAATTGACTTTTAAAATTTTGAGATATGTCTTGATGATGGAATGACTAATTTAGATTTTTGATCCTTAAGTATGAATATGTATGTGATTTAGTTCTGTAATTTTAGGGAAAGATTTATTAATATAAATTAACAATTTCCATATGGCTTGATGGAGGGATGACCAATTTTGAATCAATGTAATCAATGTGTAAAAAGATATGAAAGTCAATATTATCATTATATGTGTATCAGCATAATGAGATATTGGTCAAGAAAGTGAAAACCCCTTGGCTAGGTGTGTACTCCTTTGACAAGTTGTTGTAGGTCTAGTGAAAAATCGACTCCACAACCCATTCAATTGTTATACTATCTATTGGGTCTATAGAGTTTAAGGAAGAGGATACAATCTAGTAGCAGTAAGAGAATGTGGAAATGTTGAATGTGTATCAAAATTCCATGACTAATGAAAGACATCAAGAAGAAGTTTGTAGTAAATATAGATTCATTCAGTAATACTTAATGTTTTTTAATGTTTTCTTGTTCTTAGGAAAGATTGTTTGAATATATGGTTAAATAATTATTAAAACAACATGCCATACTATATCAATGCTCCAAATTTTATTACATTCTCAAAACACATTAACTTCTTATACAAAACAACAAATTTTATCACATTCTCAAAACACATTAGCTTTTTATACAAAGCAAGTATTTCGCACTTAATAAACATTTCCTTAATTAGTATACAAATCACTGAATTTTTATACTTTAGCATCAACTTTTTACTATGATGAATACAAACACTCCCTTATTTCTACTTTAAGAGGCAAGAGGATCTCGTTCAATACCTTAATATGTCTTTGGTAATAATCCATTCACATCTTTTTAGGTCATGTTAGTTGATTTGATGTGATTAATTAACATTATTATTTATATATAATTTATAATAGTTAAAAGTATTATTTATAAATAGATATATGTTATAATAGTTAAAAGTATTATTTATAAGATGATATATTTTATGAAAACAATTGTCTTTTATATGAATCACAAATTATTGGTATGACATTTCAATTCCATGAGTCTAAATAATTTAAACCCAAACATATTATAAAGAGATATATATTATAATAATTGAAAGTATTATAGATAAACAGATATATATTTTCACAACAATGGTTTCTAAAATGAATCACAAATTATTGATATGACATGTCAATTGCATCAATCTAAATGATAGGAGCTTACTTTAATGGACTCTCTATATCTCAAAGAACACTCATTGAAAGTGAAGCTTCAAAACATCAGATTCATTACTAAACTATATATCTTATCAACAAAGAAGAAAATGAAGCCTCTTCAAATAAAGAATATCATATAGTTTTAAAACTTTTCTTATATGGTTTTAAAGAGTATGCAGTCTCAAATAAACATATTGGATTTTAAATTATTGATATGACATGTCAATTGCATCAATCGAAATGATAGGAGCTTACTTTAATGGACTCTCTATATCTCAAAGAACACTCATTGAAAGTGAAGCTTCAAAACATCAGATTCATTACTAAACTATATATCTTATCAACAAAGAAGAAAATGAAGCCTCTTCAAATAAAGAATATCATATAGTTTTAAAACTTTTCTTATGTGGTTTTAAAGAGTATGCAGTCTCAAATAAAAATATTGGATTTTAAATTTAGATAATATTATTTTTGAACATTGTATTTCCTTGTACTTCCAAGTTGAGTTCATCAGATTGCAATGAAAAATAGATTCTGTTAATTATTAGTTTTACATTAAAAATTTATCAAACATTTCAATGCTATCTCAAATTCCAACGTTGTGTTTGTTTACGTTTTGAACATTGTATTTCCTTGTACTTTCAAGTTGAGTTGATCAAATTCCAATGAAAAATGGATTCTGTTAATTATTAATTTTACATTAAAAATCTATCAAACATTTCAATGCTATCCCATACTCCAACGTTGTGCTTGCTTCACGTTTTATTTTCTTTCCAGAAACTCTCAACAGGTGTTTGTCTCTATTCCACTTTCCTATTTCATGTTTAAGTATATCAACCATAAATTATTTGATTGTGACAGTGTAATTAAATTAATATATTTTCTTTCCATAAACTCTCAGGCGGTGTTCCTCTCTATTCCACTTTCCTATTTCTTGTTTAGGTATATCAACCATATTTTATTTGATTGTGATAGTGTAATTAAATTAATATATTTTCTTTCCAAAAATTCTCAGCTGATGTTCCTCTTATTCCACTTTCCTATTTCATGTTTAGGTATATCAACAATATTTTATTTAATTGTTATAGTGTAATTAAATTAATACGGGTCTACTGCAAAAGGGGTCAGGTCCTTTTGACACTGGCTAGTTCCCACCATCCATTGTTGCAGTGTGATAGGTATATTACAGTCATTGTAAACTAATTGCCCATTTGTTACTTTAAATTATACACTGACTAGATACATATACCTAACACCAACATAATTAACTTGTTACGATTTGGATATGTGTATGAAGCCTATTTTCTTAAATCAATTCTATTCATTTTTTTTCTTGCATATTAAACCATGAATAAACGTTTTTCTTGCATATTAAACCATGAATAAACATTGGCAGTTGCCATGACTATTTTAGCAATGGAAATACCATCGGCTTTTGTCCTAGCAGTGAAAAATTCGAACTACCTTTGTACAGTGCAGGAATGAGTGTCAGTGAAAACTATATTGTGGGTCCGATACAATATCAAGCCCATCCATTGATTCAAAGCAGATATTGAAGTTGGGTTTCTGAACAAAGAATTTGGAATCCCGAACATCTGATGGTAGACAAATGATTTTGCATATATTTCTCTTCTTGTTGTCTGAACTGATGCATTGCCGAAGAGGAATGATTCAGTGTTCATTCAGGAAATAGTGGATAATAGTTGCTATGACAAGAACGTTGACAGCAGCCATGGAGATAACGGAGAAAACCATGGACATTATTTTGGATATAGAACTTTTCTCCTCGTCCATGTATCTGATTGAAGCAATTGCCACGACTGTTAGTGGGAAGTCATATGCCCACCATGCTAAAATATGTCAAATAGAAAACAAAATATTCAAAAGAGAAACAAAAATTCAGCCCGGGTGAGGACTGAAGAGCCTCCACGGAAGTTAAACATACGACGAAATCTATGTAGAGTTTACCTGGATCCCGCAAAGAATCTTATGCAAACAATCTGTTTGAAATTCAAGATGCCAGCTGCAATAAGTGGTTAAGAACTCACCATAGATGCAGAGGAATGATTCAGTGTTCATTCAGGAAATAGTGGATAATAGTTGCTATGACAAGAACGTTGACAGCAGCCATGGAGATAACGGAGAAAACCATGGACATTATTTTGGATATAGAACTTTTCTCCTCGTCCATGTATCTGATTGAAGCAATTGCCACGACTGTTAGTGGGAAGTCATATGCCCACCATGCTAAAATATGTCAAATAGAAAACAAAATATTCAAAAGAGAAACAAAAATTCAGCCCGGGTGAGGACTGAAGAGCCTCCACGGAAGTTAAACATACGACGAAATCTATGTAGAGTTTACCTGGATCCCGCAAAGAATCTTATGCAAACAATCTGTTTGAAATTCAAGATGCCAGCTGCAATAAGTGGTTAAGAACTCACCATAGATGCAAAGAGAAAGGGTGATAGGAAATATGGTATTTTTGAGGCAGGACTTAAAGTAACAAAGATGGCTTCCCACGCAACACTGTTGTTATAAACTCTACAAGTACAGCTTTTCAACCCCCTCATTCTATGATGTGAGCATGTCTAGTTTAGCAATTAAGGATATGTAAGAACACTGGCACCAACATCGGCCTAGATATTTCCTAACTTTTACAACAATTACACCCCAGGCTAGGTAGAAACTTAGGATTCCATAGTTCTACTTTGTAAAGCAACTTGTACCTTGGACATGGTCACGGCCTTCCTATTGTAGCATTTGTTGGATATAAAAATTATCGAAAATCAACTCTGGTGGCTGCTCTTTAATGAAGCAATATTCACATTGATATAAACTTTTGCAACACTAAATCCACACCTATGAAATATATTTCTTGCTTCTCAACATAAATAATTTCTATGTGATACAATAGGCCTTATATCCTATCTACCAATATAGTTAGTAGAAACATTTCATCTAACTTACGTGATAGAAACAAACCTTCTTATGCATGTTGTAGACAGTAGCGCACTCAATGCAGAAGAGCAATGAAGTTCCGTTTTGGAAAACTTGGAACAGATCGATGTTTCCTCTTAGAAATTTGAAAATATGACTGAAGTTTAGAATAAGGTGGACCTTATGTGTATGGCACCTGGAAAATGTTTTACCAATCGAATGATGCAGGAGAATCACCTTCAAAGTCAACAACGTGCCCTTTGAGGGAAACATAGGACATTTCAACAATGACAGAATTTCAATTCAAGCATTTAACTCATAATTTAATGAGTTGTTGAGATATTTTTGAATACAACATTTTAAATTATAACTTGTCTGTAAAGTCTGGAAGGAATGTAATAAAATTGCAGATATGGAGTGTCGACTCTATCTGGCATAATTAGCAGTTAATGTAATAGGACAAAGTAAATATTAGCTTTGAAGTTTGAAATGATAGATTTCAGAACAAGATGAAAGAGCTCATGGAGTGGTTCTTAGATACTTGATTGTTGCATTGTAATAGAGAGAGAGAGAGAGAGAATGTTTTGTGATAAATAGAGTAGAGTAGAAAAAACACTTTGTATTTTCGTTTTTCATGAATGAATAGAACAAACAGAAAATTGTCCCAAATCCTTGGACTATGTTCATTTCATGTGAGAATCCTTGGACTATGTTCATTTCATGTGAGATTGAACAAATGTTATTCTGTGTGTATGATTTTTTACAAGTTCATTTCATGTATGAGTGTTCAAGAGATTGAATGTATGAGTTTGTGACAAAACTGGTTGAGATTCAATCGTTTCTCTTCTGATACTTGTATGCAAGGTGTGCATCTTGAATGCAAGGAGTGCGTCGACTGAGTCTTGGATTGACTCAGAGAGAAGTTTAGAGAGAATCAACGAAACTCAGACCAGGTGCAAGGTGTGCACAGCGTCAAGAAGCTAATAAGCTTTGAAGAACCAAAGCCGAAGAATGTTGGGTGGGCGAGAATCATTTTCTTTTCAAAAAAATACTTCGAACTAAGTTATCCAAAATCTCAAGAACGCAAGGTGTGCATGGGAGATTGAAAATCCTTCAAGGGACGAAGCTCAAAAGGGGTAGCACTTTCACAAGTGTTGATGAGATCCAAGAATTGGACTCGCAGAAGAAGTGAAGGTTGAAACCTTCAAAGCATATAAATCTTCCAAGTCTAGGAAGAAATCACAAAAACTCAGGAGGAGGAGCACAATAGTCATCAGATAATCTGGAAAGAAAAGATCTAAACCATCGAATCCACGTCCGGACATTCAGGGGAGAGCGTAGGAGGAAGAACCAATCTGAATCGTCGGATCTAGCATGTGGGCAAACAACCATTGGATCCAGAGGAAGATGCATAAGGGTCAAACCCTTCATCAGTGCACAGGAGGGTGGAATTTGTGAATTCCCAAGTCCCGACATCATCAAAGTTGTCTATCGTCGAAGGACATGCAACAATAGATCAACATTTCGTTGATTCATAGAGTGGAAAGGTCAAGGGACAAATTTGTGAGAATTTGCAAAACACGAACTCACAAAATCATTCTAGCCATTGGATCTAGGGTAACAGGTGGCGGAGATCCACATACATCACAGATCTCAGCATTTGGAGAAGCTTAATGGATGATGGAAAATCTTGGAGGGAGAACCGTCGACGCAATCTGGACCGTCAGATCATAAGAGAATTGGAGTTGTTGATCCGTGGCAAAGGAATATTGGTATTTCGGGTATCGGGAGAAGAGAGATAAGTTTCATTGTGAATCCCCGATCCACGAAATCCCGACGTGCTCACAGGAAGATCCCAAGTCATAGCGAATGGTCACACGAGAGGAGATAGGGAAAGGGGATAACAATTGTTAATCTCTTTTTGGAGTTTTGAGAGTCGAGGAGTCAGGATAGACTCACTCTCAAAGTCTCGACACATGAAATCATAGGGCACCTTTTGGATAGGTGTGCGGTCACGACCCATGGTCGTGCGGAGGTGAAGCTTACATCTGATGTTTGTATGCATGGAATGAGTTTCGTATTTGGACCTGTGGATTTGTTAGTAAAGGTTCTAGCAGGAACCCAAAGAGTTATTCCAGTTCGAGGAGAAGAACGATCCAGTGACCAAGAGGTCGGCAAACCCTACAGAGGTAGGGGGGCTGCATCAGGTGGTATCAGAGTTGATTTTGAGGTTGTTTGAAGATAACAGACAAAAGGAGAAAGGAGGAAAGTTGGTATCATTTATGGTATCAAAAAAAAATCGATTTCTTTTTATAGGTGATGTAATGAAATCATGCCACCAAGAGGGCACAGAGTGAATGCATAAATGGAAGAAGAAATGAGGCGACTCCGAATGAGACTGGATGCCATGGAGACAAGACAGAGGAGAGATCCAGATGTTCGTGATGTCAGTGAAGCTGAAGATGATGAAGAAGAAGAGGTCGAAGAAAATGTAGTAGAGGATGTTGCACAAGATCGCTTGATAAAATATGTTTCAAAGATAAGAGCCAGAGCAAGAATAGAGGTACCTATGTATGAAGGCAATTTAGAAGTTGAAGAATTGTTATACTGGGTACGTGCTATGGACAAATACTTCGATTATGAAGATATCGAAGAAGACAATATGGTGAAGCATGCAATGACAAGACTGAAAGGTCATGCAGTGTTATGGTGGAATGAACTGCAAGTTGAACACAGGAGAAATGGTAAGCAGAAAATTAAAAATTGCGATAGGATGGTAGCCAAGTTGAAGGCCAAATTTATCCTGAAGGATTACCGAATCAATATTTACAGAAGATTGCAGAACCTGAAACAGAGGGGTTTATCAGTGAAGGAGTACACTGAAGAATTTTATAGATTGGACATCAAGGCTAGATAGAAAGAGAATGAAGAGGAGAAGACAACCAGATATATAAATGGCATGAGATATGAAATACAAGAGGAGATGAGCATGATGTCGATTAGTACAATCGAGTATGCCTATCAAGCAGCCTTGAAAGGTGAAGAAAAATTGGCCAGGAGACAAAGCCAATGAAGCAGAGGAGGAAATTCAAGAAGAGGTAAGGAAACTAGCAGTCGAAGCCTGAAGCTAATAAACAACATAGTCACCATGAGAAGGGTGGAAGTTACAAATAAGAGCAACATGGAGGAAGAAGTTATTTTTCTAGAGGTAGAGGAAGAGGAAGAGCCAGAGGAGGTGTGGTTAAATGCTATACCTATGGAAAAGAAGGACACAAATCTTGGGAATGTCCTAACAGAAAAAGAGAAGGAGAAGGTTGAGAAGCACACATTGCTGAAGCACAAAAGCATGTGGAAGCAGAAGTAGCCGAAGGAGGAAATAACCTCAGGATGAGGAAAATCCTTCTTAAACCAGAGAAGGAACCAGAGGAACCAGTTCAACGAGCAAGCTTGTTCAAAACTGCTTGCAAAATAAAAGACAAAGTTTGCAAGGTGATCATAGATAGTGGGAGCAGTGACAATCTAGTATCCACAGAGATGGTGGAGAAGTTGGAATTGAAGAAAAATGCACATCCTAAGCCATACAAGGTATTGTGGTTGCAGAAAGGACATCAAATAATGGTAAGTCAACAATGTCAAGTTGAATTTAAAATAGGAGGTTACAAAGATGAAATATTATGTGATGTAATTCCTATGGTTGTCTGTCATATTTTATTGGGGAGGACGTGGCAGTATGACTGGAAGGTTATTCATGATGGAAGGAAGAATACCTATACCATAAAGAACAATGGTAGAACACATATGTTTTTACCCATAGAAAACAAAGAGAAAAAGACAAAAGCTAGTTCAAACATACTTCTCATGAGTGGGAAGGAGCTCTTGAATGAAGTCAAGAAGGAGAAAGAAATGCAATTTATTGTAGTGAGGAATCCTAGACTTATCCTTATGAATACTTCTGTAGGAGACTTACATATAGAAATTCAGGAATTGTTAGAAAACTTTGTTGATATAGTCATGGATGAATTACCACACTCATTGCCACCCATTAGGAGCATAATCCATCATATTGACCTTATTCTAGGAGCTATTTTACCAAAAAAAGCATCTTATAGGTTGACACCTAGAGAGAATGATGAGGTCGAGAATCAATTCTAGGAGTTGTTCAATAAAGGGTTAGTCAGGGAAATTCTAAGACCATGTGGAGTATCGACTGTATTAAGTCCAAAAAAGGATGGAGGATGGATAATGTGTAAGGATTCCTGAGCCATCAACAAGATAACAATTAGATACAGATACCATTTATCAAGGATGGACAATTTGGTGGATTGTTTGAGTGGCGCAAGCTACTTTTCCAAGATAGACTTGAAGAGTGGGTATCATAAAATAAGGATGAGAGAGGGAGATGAATGGAAAACAACATTCAAGACAAACGAAGGATTGTTTGAATGGTTGGTCATGCCGTTTGGATTGACAAATGCACCAAACACATTTATGAGGTTAATGAATGAAGTGTTCAAAAACTTCATAGGAAAATTTGTTATAGTATATTTGGATGACATACTAATCTTCAACAAGATGAAGGAAGAACACTTAAGACATTTTACCTTAGTGATGGAAAGGTTGTAGCAAGAGAAATTGCTGATAAATATGAAGAAGAGTTCTTTTATCAAGAAGGAGCTCATATATTTGGGTTTCATAATCTCTTCAAATGAATTGAATATGGACCCATAAAAAGTGAGAGAGATCAGATAATGGATGTCACCAAGAAGAATATTTGAAGTAATAAGTTTTCATGGGTTAGCAATATTTTATGGGAAATTTATCAGAATTTTCAGTGGCATATGTGCACCCATGCTGGACAATGTGAAGAAGAAGCACAAGTCCTTCAGTTGGACAGAGGAAGCTGAAAAAAGTTTCAAAGTTTTGAAAGAGAAGATCCAAGAGCAGCCAATTCTGGTCTTACTAGATTTTGGAAAAACATTTCAGGTGAGATGTGACGCAAGTGGATTAGCTATTGGAGAAGTATTGAGTCAAGACAATAGGCTAGTTTCTTATCTCAGTGAGAAACTGAATGACGACAAGCAAAAGTATTCCATGTATGATAAGGAATTTTATGTAGTGATTCAAGCTTTAAAAAAATGTAGACATTATCTAATCCCTAAGGAATTTGTCTTGTACAGTGATAATCATGCTTTGCAGTTTATTACTAGGTAAGAAAAGTTGAATCAGAAACATGCAAAATGGGTAGAATTTATGTAGAATTTTACTTTTGTTATTAAACACATTATTGGAACTGCTAACAAGGTCGCAGATGCTTTGAGCAAGAGGAGTTTGATTGTACAGGAATTCCAGGTGGAGACCTCGGGGTTCGAACACCTCAAGGAGATGCATAAAGAAGATGCAGATTTTAAAGAAGCTTATGAGGCATGCAAGAATCCTTTGTGGGGAGACATAAGCCCATGGACTAAATATTTTATCTAGGATGGATTACTGTTCAAGGGAAGCCAATTATGCATTCTGAAATGATCAATGAGATACAATCTACTGAAAGAGAAACACAACAAAGGTTTAGCTGGACATTTTGGTCACGATAAGACATTTGCACAACTAAACAATTCATTTTATTGGCTGAGTATGAGAGAAGAAGTGAAAACCTTTGTGAACAAATGTAGAATTTGTCAATATGAAAAAGTAAGACAATAGAACACTGGTTTGTATCAGCCATTACCAATTCCAGAAAGGTCATGGGATGCAATCAATATGCATTTTGTTTTGAGATTGCCTAAACCTCAAAAAGGGAGTGATTCCATATTTTTTGTGGTGCATAGATTCTCGAAAATGGCACATTTCATACCATGCCAGAAGACAATCGATGCTACACACATCGCAATTTTTTTTTCCAGAGAAGTAGTAAGACTACATGGATTGTCGAGGAGCATAGTTTCAGACAGGGACACCAAATTTGTAGGACACTTTTGTCAGACAGGGACACCAAATTTGTAGGACACTTTTGGAGGACTCTATGGGAGAGACTAGGGACAAAATTATCCTTCATTTCAGCATATCTCCTCAAACATATGGACATACTGAAGTAGTAAACAAAAGTATCATAAACTTATTGACAAGTTTAGTCATTGAGCAAGGTCGACAATGGGATTAGATTCTAGCACAAGCAGAATTTTCATACAATAATTCAATGAATAGGACCATAGGAAAAAGTCCATTTGAAATTGAGTATGGTGTACAACCAAGACAGGTTACATAGTTGAGAGATTTAAATCAATATGAGTTCATAAGTGCTAGAGCAGAGGATTTTTCAAGAGAAATGAAAAAACTCCATGAAAGAGTCAGAGAGAAGCTACAGGACAACAGTCAGAAATACAAGAGAAGAATTGATCAAAAGAGAAGAGAAGTTTAATTTGAAGTTGGAGATAAAGTTTTATCTCATTTGAGAAAATAAAGGTTTCCAAGGGGAATGTATAACAAATTGAAGATGAAAAAGATAGGACCATGCATGATTCTCAGAAAATTCACAGCCAATGCTTATGAGATTGAGTTGCCAAACAGTGTTGGGATATCATCAATATTCAATGTTGCAGACTTTTATCCTTACAGGAGAGATGAAGTAGGAGAATCAGATGATCAGAAAGAAATTCAGTGGGAAGAGTAACTGCCCAGAGAAGAAAAACCTCAGATGGAGAAAATTATTGAACAGAGGGATGGAAATAAAACCAGGAGAAAGACATATCCTGAATATTTGGTGAAGTGGAAAGATCAAAAGATCATCCAATGGAAGATGCAAGTTGGGTCACAGAACCTGATATTTTTAAGCATGGAAAGACAATGCAGGAGCTCATGGATAGGAGTCCATGAAATTTTTTAACTAGAGGAGTATGATGCAGGGGCATTACCTTCAAAGTCAACAACGCATGTGTGGAGGCAGATGAATGACATCTAAGCAATGGCAGAGTTTAAAATCAAGCATTTAACTCATAATTTATTAGGTTGTTGAGATATTTTTGTAGACAACATTTTAAAATGAAACTTGTTTGTAAAGTCTTGAAGGACAGTAAGAAATTGCAGATATGGAGTGTTGACTCTATCTGGAAATAACTAGTAGTCATTGTAATAGGATAGAGTAGGTAATAGCTTTGAATTTGAAATGATAAATTTCAAAATAGGACAAGAGAGCTCATGGAGCGGTCCTTAGATAGTTTTTCAGTATTATATTGTAACATATAGAAGGAAAAAAAGATAGAATAGAGAAACTAGTAGAGTAGAGTAGAGTAGCAGAAACACTATGTATTTTGATTTTCATGAATGAATAGAATAGACAGAAATTGTCCCAAATCCTTGGAATGTGTTCATTTCATGTGTGATTGAATGAATAGTATTTTGTGTGTATGATTTGTTCCAATTCGTTCATGTATTATTGTTTGAGAGATTAATTGTATGAGTTTGTGATGAAGTTGGTTGAGTTTCAATCATTTCTCTTTTGATACTTGTATGCAAGGTGTGCATGGTTGAGTTTCAATCATTTCTCTTTTGATACTTGTATGCAAGGTGTGCATATTGAATGCAAGGAGTGTGTCGACTGAGTCTCAGATTGACTCAGAGAAGTTAAAAAAGAATCAGAGAAACTCGAACGAGGTGCAAGATGTGCACAACGTCAAGAATCCAACAGGCTTCGAAGGACTAGTTCAGAAGAACGCTAGGTGGGTGAGAAGAATTTTCTTTTGAAGAAAATTATTCGAATTGTGTTATTCGAAATCCTGAGAACACAAGGTGTGCATGGGAGATTGAAATCCTTTTAAGGGTAGAATCTCAGAAGGGATAACACTTTTCATGAGTGTTGATGAAATCCAGAGGCATATTCGTTGGGAGAACAAAGGTTGGGAACCTTTGAAAATAGATAAATATTCCAGGCAGAGATATATCAGGAGCCCAAGAGGAGGAGCAATAGTAACCACCTGATTGGTTATGGAGAAGAACCTGGACCATTAGATCTACATCTAGGCAGAGTAGGAAC
This sequence comes from Picea abies, assembly GCA_900067695.1. Lineage (NCBI taxonomy): Eukaryota > Viridiplantae > Streptophyta > Pinopsida > Pinales > Pinaceae > Picea > Picea abies. The sequence goes on from CBVK0102619464.1 coordinate 12,712, forward strand.
GAGAAAAGGGAAATCAGATCTCAGCCATCAGATCTGAACGCATGGAATGATAGACATTGGATCCAAAGGAACATGCATGAGTTTTAATTATTTGGAATTGCATAGGAGAGAGAGTTTTGCAAAGTCGTGAAATCTTGACATCATCAGAACCGTCCATCGGAAGGGATGCGTGGAGAAAGATTAGTATTTCACTGATTCACGACTCAAAGAAGTCAAAGGGTAAATTCGTGAAGCTCGTGAAACGTGAAATCACGAGAAGATCCCAGCCGTTGATTGAGGAGAGATCTAGACCGTTAATTGTCCAAGGAGAATTTCATCATTTCAGGGATCGAGAGAATGAAGGTGCATAGTGTTTTGACTCCATGATATGCAAAATCCTGACGAGATCTAGACCATTAGATCCAAAGGAGTGTGGGCCATTAGATATCGCGAGCTCATAAAGATTCAAGTTTGAGACTTGAAACTACCGAAGTGCGGAGAGTCGAAGAGTCATGAGTCATTGATCTGGGAGGAGACACTTGTCAATAGATCTTGTACTCCAATGAAAAGCCAAAGTGGATTTCCAATTTGAGAATTGAGATCATCGAAGTGCAAATACCCGAAGTCCCGGAATAATACTTGGACCGTTGGATTCGTAGTAGATGTGGTGAAAATATGTTAACTCTGAGTAAACTCCTGAAGAAACCCTTGATTGTTGGATCAGGAGGGACACACAACAGTGGATCTTAGACTCTGAGTGAAAGCAATTGAGAAAGAGGGGTTTGATATTTTAAATCTCAGAAGTTCGAAGCCCCAGAAGAAATCTTGATTGTCGATCGAGAAGCAATCATTGGACCATTGATCTAGGATGAAAGGTCAAACACCCAGGTGAAGGCAGGGTCGTTGGTTGAAAAGGAAAGGTGTCATAAGATTGCTTACTCCAGAAGAGTGAGGTACGGAAGGAAGCTGAGTTTGAGATTTCAAAATCTCGAAGTCTCAAACTGCGAAGAGAACCTCGACCGTTGATTTAGAGAGAGTTGATATGGTCCATAGATATGAACGTCGATTTGGACATTATCGTCAATATAGTAAGATCAACAATCCTGTGTCGTTGCGGGGCTAGAATTTGCGAGGAGGTTAAGGAATCGAAGGCAAAACACAATTTGAACTGCGGTTTCGCCAAGGGGACACGTGAAGGTCGTAGGAGTATTGCGTGCCCAAAAGTGGGTTAACTCCAGACTTCTTATGACTGCAGCTACAATCACATGGTAATATCCCCAGATCATATCAGGTGAGGGCTTATCTGAAAGGGAGCTAATGCCGACATTCTAATTTTTCACATAGAGCGAAAGGCAAAGGTCGTGGGTTGTTGTCAGACATGCACCAAGAAGCCAAGGGGGCCTATGTTTTAGATACAGAGGGGGACATTTAAGGATTGAGATGGTATTTTGACTCGATAATTGTAGATCCAAGACCGATGGGTTGCGCAACCCTACGGGGGAGTAGGGGGACTGCATAACAAATTCATTTCTAAAATTATTGCTACAAGGATTAAAACAAAGTTAGTAGATTGTATATCACATGAGCAGTTTGGATTTTTAAAGGACCGATTAATATTCCATGTTGTTGGCATAGCACAAGAATGCTTACACTCTGCTAAGACAAAGAAAGTTGGCATAGCACAAGAATGCTTACACTCTGCTAAGACAAAGAAACTAAGGACCATTCTTCTCAAGTTGGATCTGAAAAAAACTTATGATAAGGTAAGCTAGCAATTTCTCAGGCTGTTGTTAACTCATATTGGATTAGATTGGGAGATTTACCAATGGATCATGTCTTGTATTACCTCAGTAAACATGGAAGTATTAATTAATGGATCCCCGAAAAAAAATTTCAAAAGTTATCACAAACTCTGACATGGTTGTCCCCTTTATCCTCTACTATTTCTTCTGGTTGTAGAATTCCTTAGGAGATTATTGAGGAAAGTTGTTGTAGAAGGCACTTTTCATGGACTCAAATTCACCACATCAAACATTGTGACACATATCCTCTTCGTAAATGATGTCTTGATTCTTGTGGGAGGGAATTATAAAGACTGGCTGGAATTCAAATCAATTTTATCTATATTTTGTACCACATTGGGTATGGAGGTAAACTATCAAAAATCAATTTTTCTAGAACAAAACATTGATCCTGGTCTTAAACTAAGAGTACTCTCATATTTCAACATTCAGTTCATAAACCTTGAGGAAGGTATGAAATATTTAGG
>CBVK0102619489.1:0-11118 GCA_900067695.1 Picea abies
CTCCTTTGTTACTTATGTATCAGACCCAGTCCCTGAGTTAGAGTGATATTACCCCGAGTCTTTATCTCCATTTGATCACCTCCCTTTATAAACAAACCGTGACATTAAACTGATGGGTGTCGGGCTCTGCTCCTGCAAGCAATCCAGGAGTGACTTCCGACGCTAACAGGCAACATCCAAGGTCTTTTTGCGAAACAGATCAATGGTCGACAGGTAATTGCACTCAGCCGAGTCATGCCAAGTTTAGCGCAGAAGTTGTTAAAGGGGTGAACGGTCAGAAGTCTCTGTGTAGAACTCGCGAAGTAACGAGGGCTATTGATCGCGATCAGTTGATGCAGAGGTTCATTTCTTGAACTCGGGGTTCGTGAGTTCGGAGGGCGGACCATATCCTTTGGTCGTGCGAGATCGCGAGTCATGAGAATTAGGGAAAAGAAAAGAGCCATCGCCTCTCGGGATTTCGCGGAGAGAGAGTGCCAAGGTTCGACACTCCAACTCGCAAGGTTGCGAGTTGCGAGAGACGCTAGCACTTAAGCCTTAGAGAGACACTAGCACTTAAGCTTTAGCCGACGGTTACGTGTGGAGGGAACCAACAGTAAAAAGAGGTATAAAGTATTGCTGAGAAGATCTCAGCCGTCCATCCAGAGGGACATGTGGTGCGTGATTAGGCTCCTCACCTCCTCGCCCTTCGTGACTCTGAAGAAGGAGGACTAGCCTCCTCCCAGCCGCGAGACGCGAAGTGCCGAGGGCATCCGGGACTCGGGCCTACAGTCTTACCGAGAAGATCTCAGCCGTCCATCTAAAGCGGACACCTGGTGCACGATTGGGCCACTTGCCTCCTCGCCCTTCGTGACTTTGAAGAACGAGGACCAGCCTCCTCCTAGCCGTGAGTCGCGAAGTGCCGAGGGCATCCGAGACTTGGGCCCACAGTCTTACCGAGAAGATCTCAGCCATCCATCTGAAGAGGACACTTAGCGTGCGATTGGGCCCCTCGCCTCCTCGCCCTTCGTGACTTCAACACGCAAAAAGGAGCTCCGTTATTTTCCGAGGTGCGAGGTGCCGGGAGAATCTCGGGCCCGGGCCCACGGCATTGCCAGGAGAAGTAAGAACCGTCAGATCTAGAAGGACACACGGTGCCAGATTAAGCCTTCTCAGCATATCGCTCATCGCGATTTCAATCAACAAAGGTTATCCCTTTCATATTCGCGAGCGCCGAAAGCATATGGTCATAGCCCATGGTCACTTGGGGAGAGGAAGGGGTTGCATAAAGAAGGCCCGAGGTGCCGAGTTTCAGTTGCAGAGGGGATCATCGCGACCTCCAGGCGCCACCGGATCCGATCTCCTTACTGTTTCTTGCCTGGAGTAAATGACGACAAGCGTGGGTGGTTGAGACTTCCTCTCATTCATTAAGTGAGGGAATGGAGGTTCTGGCAAGCCGTCTGCCCGAGGAGGTCCTATGTATTGATTTTCCCAGAGAGGCCATGCCGGAGTCCTCGACTCAACAAAAAATTCTGCGCACGCTAGCCCAACACTTAATGGCTCAGCTACTCTCCTTACAAGAGCCATGCTTAGTTAAGATGGCGCTTAAAAGAAGACATCAATATGAGTTTGACTGAAGGGACACCCGGGTTTGAGTGACTGTACGCGCCTCTATGAGGTGAAGTTTCCTGAGTATATAGACTCAGTTTTGGTATTTTTGTAAGCATCGATGGTTGAGCAACGCTCCTGGTTGTAAAGTTTTAATGAAGCACTGTTACTCTGGTTATGTATGAACTTTTGAGACTTCTTGTCTTATGAATGCCAGTTCCTTTACGTCTTTGTTACACTGTGTTAGAGCAACTTGGAATTGGAGGATCCAGTCGAGCTGTGGCTATTATAGGATGATGTTGTAATGGATCACTATAATAGTTGCGCTGTCTCTAATCAGTTCCTGTGATTTTCCCAACGCTGGGCGACTTGGAATTGGAGGATCCAATCAAGTCCACCTTCAGTTTCTTGAGGCCCTGAACCAAGTGGATCTTGCATTCAGAGTCTTTCTTCTACAAACTGCTAAAAGCTTGTTGCCCAAAGTTGTTTGTTCACCTTTCTTTATAAGTCTTCCATCTGCTCATCTTTTAATCAACCCACTGGCTGAAGTTAGATCAAGACCTCCTTTGTCCCATACATGCTAGACCCAGTCCCTAAGTTAGAGTGATATCTCCTTGAGCCTTTATCTCCATTTGATCATCCCTTTAAAAAAAAAAACAATCGTGACATTAAAACTGATGGGTGTCGGGCTCTGCTCCTGCAAGCAATCCAGGAGTGACTTCCGACGCTAACAGATCTCACGCTGATTCTGGACGATAAGTCTAAGGAGAAAACATTGGTAGAAGAGATGAAGAAGAAATATGGCACCGACAGGGTACAATAGGCATTATAATCAAACGGATCAACGATGCCACTACATAATTGGGCGTAAAAATCTTAGCCCGCAAACTGCTAAGAAAATGCCACAAAGACAAAGTATCGGCAGTAGTCATCGTTGTTGCAGCTCAGTGCGCAGAAGGCACCTTCATGAGATGGGCGCCATACCTGTCAAACTTGTTCCAAGTAGACTGCAAAGATGCATAGGGCGCAAGTACGAAATTTCATTACTCATGGCTGATCACTCTCATAGCTTTCATGGGATGGCGAGAACCAGAACACGTCATCTTCTGTACCACACCACAGCCAGGAGGAGCAAGATATCGCGTCCTAAGATTCGCACCACTAGCCAAGCATAAGAGGGAGAATGGAATCGTATTCGAAGCTTACCTACGGGAGATTCATGAAGCCATCAGTAGAGCATGGAGAATAACACCAGAGGCTGTCGCATGATACGGGGACATCGCCAATTTCTGGGCTAGGTGGCAAGCCATGTGCATACAACCAAGGCAGGACCCGGATAAATAGTGGCTACAGATGTGCTACTGCGTCACCGAGGGTGATATCGACATGATCATCAACGAATGGCTTGATGAATGGAGGATTCCAGCCATACCCAGAGAAGTACCGAGACAAACAACAGAAGGAGGGGCTCCGCAGGTGGAAACATAGCCTCCACAAATCCCAATACCCAAGAGACGAAGAATGGGCCAAACCAAGTCGACTCAGGCAGAGGATGGCTCAGAGAAGCCAAGGACCCAGAAGGGGAGGACAGAAACCACTCAACCGACCAATGGACAACAAAAATAGGCTGAGGGAGCATAGGAAATTGCATCGAATACCATCACATAGGAACCAGGCATCATACCAAAGAAGCATATCAATGATGTATATCAGCAATAGAGGTTGCATATCAGAGGCATATATCAACAACATATCAGTGTTGTAAATCAACAATAGAAGCAACATATTAGAGTTGTATTTCAGCAAGGTCTCTCAGGTCTTTGTCAGGTTAGAGTCATTTTGGCAAGCTCTTTAAGAGCAAAACATTCATGGTGGATATTTGTAAGTGATCTTACATTATTAATGCAATAAAGGAATATCGTTTGCTAGGGTTTTTCTCCCTGTACATGGTTTCCCCAGGGTATATGTGTTGTTGATGTGCATGCTTACTTATCTACATAGTTATTGCTATTCGGTTATGATTTGGTATTGTTGAAGTGTATTAAGCTGGAATCAAAGTATTGAAGAAAAATAAAAGAATTAATCCGCATAAGAAATCAAGCTCATAATTTAACAGAAACAACAACCTAAAGTACTATTTTTTTCCTCTGCACATCCTTCCCAATCAACATCTATAAAGCCTACCAATCTCACTCCACCACTACGCTCATATAATAACCCATACTCCACTGTACCACTAAGGTATCGAAGCACATGCTTCACAACTATCCAATGTACTCTCCGAGGTGTTGAAATATTGTAACTGCAAAGAGTATTCTATTTATTATTGAGTTATTATTCATTAGATCAATCCCCTTTTGTGGATTGATCATGTCAGGCATTATAATTGACCAACTCCCCTTTTGTGGATTGGTCAAGCCCTAAATATATTGTGAAAATTGAGAAGTCGACCCCTAGGCTAATTAAAGTGGTTTTAACCACTAAGAAGACAAGTTGGCCCTACCCAATGAAGATACACCTTTCCAGTGCCTACCAGTTTGTATAAATAAAGGAAGCCAATGCCTCATTATCTCACTCACTCATTCACTCATCCAGTGCGCAAGTTTGGTAGCTATAGTTGGGAGAAGAAGGAAGAGAGAGGCGCATTGCTCAGTGTTGGATATTCTTTAGTGTTTTGGTTTATTGTCTTGGCATTGTATTGGCTATCTATATTAAGGAAGTTTTTGTTGGGTTTTCTCCCCCATGAGGGTTTCCTAGGATAATTGTTGTGTATCTTGTGACTGTGTTTCTCTCAGTGATCCTATCTATGTTATGGTTATCTAGTAAATTGAAAAGAAACCTAATAATAGCTTAAACCTTAACACAGTATCAGAGCTAAGATGAAGAGAGCATCTTTCACTAGATAAGCAAAAACGTCACTGTTGTTGTACAAGAAAATTAGGGTTTTCTATTGAAGAGGAATTTCAACCTAAAACTCATCAAGGAAGTGCGCCCTAGCCTAGCGAACTCTTTGGCAGCCTCAACAGACTTTTTCAGTGGATAGACCTCCTGGAAAGTGAAACCCTAGTTTTCACTACTACCAGAAAACCAAAAAACTAGAACCGGTACCAGAAGTATCAGTCCAGAATTCCACTGGTCCAGTTTGAAGGGGAAAAATTTGGATTTTCTGAAATCTAACTACATCAGACTACTCGCCTTAGCCAAGCACACCTCCTGGTAAGTTCAAAATTAATTTATGAGAATTTTCAATTTTTGGTCATTTTCCTAGCTCCAGGTAAAGATGTTTGCAAACACTAAGCTTGTTGACAAACTAGAAGGTGTGGAATACTTCCGTTCCTGGAAGTATAGGATTGCACTCATTCTTGAAGAGAATGACCTAGCAAGATTCATTAAAGAAGATGTACCAGAACATATCGATGCTGCAGCTAAAGAAAAACACCAAAAGGATACAGTTAGTGTTAGAAATAGAGAAATAAAGCAGAGTAGTTACTGTTTAAAAAAAAATTAGAGAGAACAATAGAGATCTGAACTTTAAAACAAAAATATAAGTGAGTAGAATTTCATTCTGAACATAGACAGTTCATAGATAAGCCCTTTCCAAATAGATTACAAATCTGGACAGTAGGCAGGCAGATCTAGATAAATGGCAAACAGTTATAAACCATAAAATCAACTCTAGAAGGTGAAATAGTCAGATCCAAACAATAGGCAAATCTAGTTAATTTGATGACAGATTTCAATTATTGGATCTGTTATATATCATACAAGAACTGACAAATCTAACTAGGAGAGAGGATATAGATCTATATAGATCAAGGACTCAAAAACACATTTAATATTCAGATTTGATATGGATCTATCACATAAGCAAACTTTTAAAACAGAGAACTAATGAACTGAACAGGTTACTTACCTTGCCTTGTAGTTTTACCTCTGAAGGAGTCACAACCACACATAAGGGATGTTATACCTCTTGTAGTTATGCTCAGAAAAAATTAGGATCATAGATCTACCATGTAGGTTAGATCTCTTGCCAAGAGATGAATTGATTTTCTTACCACCAAGGAGAAAGGGCCACATAAACACCACATCAAAAGTCTGTGATTAAACCCTCACACACTCTAGAGAACCAAATCCTCATACACACAGGAAATTCATGAATCCAAGCCCTCACACAATTAGAAACTTCTAGGGACCCAAACCCTCGTTCATAAGAAGGATTACAGGCTGCTATAGTGGGCAACGACTCAAACGGAGGGTACAAAATTGTAGGCACAACACAAAAAGAGGGGTGCAACCATGCTAGAGAGGTCACGGCTCAGCAGATGTTCACTGTGAGGGGGATGACGGCTATAGATTCCTTTACACCAGCATAAGCCCTTCGTTTAGCAACCTTCACACATAATTTTCATCATCAAGAAAAAGGGCCTTCATCACACCACACATGGAGCTGTCAAGACAAAGGCAGAGTTGTTGAAGGAGGGCTGCAACTAGCAAGGACAGATCCGCTCACTGTTGGAAGGAGGGCCGCAACTAGCAAGGAGAGATCTGTTCACTTAATGATCATAAGAGTGTAGTGTGAAGGGTAGAGGGTAGGCCTTATTTATAGTTTAGGCTAGGGCAAACATAAGGGTAATAGTAATTAAATTAAAAATAAAAATAACATGTTTTAATTAATATAAATATTAATTTAAAACATGTCATAATTAAAAATATTTAATTAATATTTTACATTAACCCTTAAGACAAAAACAAAGCCCCAAACAAAAACAAACAAGGGTACAAGGGTTTTAGGTGGGGTAGCTTGGTGGCAATACTTGTCCATTCATATTCAAGGTGACCTTATTAATTTTATCATCATTTCATATGGGATACATCTCTCATGTGGTCATGCCCATCTTCAAGGAGGGTCATACACCAACAAAGTTCTTGATCAAAGATCAAGTTGCCCCCAGAACATTTTTGGGGTCTTATCCACCAAGGTACAAGACCAAGGATCAACCCATGCCCCAGGCATGGGTACCCTGGACCATGTCCAGGGGCCCTAGACATATCTAAGGTCTTTAACTGCTTGGTCCCAGACCAAGAATCCCAGTCATATACTGGGGGCCCTCTCAGGGGTCTTTACTGCTTGGTCCCAGACCAAGAACCCCAGTCATATACTGGGGGCTCTAACAAGGGTCTTTTTCCATGGCACTGACTGTTTGGTCCCAGACCAAGTACCCCAGGAGTGCACTGGGGGCCCTAGATCTCGGCTAGGTTCTTTGCCATCCTCCCGAAGAATGGCTCTTGCAGCTGCTACAAATTTAACACTCCCTCTCAACAAGAGAGACATTCTCAGCTACACCAAGATTGTCTCGAAAGTATACAAACTTTGTCAGTGACAATGGCTTGGTAAAAATATTTGTTGTCTGTTCTGCCGTTGGAACATACTGAATGCTGAGAACGTTCTTCTGAACCATGTCCCGGACATAGTGATATCTCATCTCAATGTGTTTCGATCTATCGTGAAACACTGGATTCTCGGTGAGCTTTATACAGCTCTGATTGTCATAGTGAATAACTGATGGTTCAAGCTCTAAACTGAACAAGTTTGAGAGTAGCTTCCTAAGCCACACTGCTTCTCTGCTGGCAACACTTGCAACAATGTATTCTGCTTCTGCAGTGCTTTGGGCTACGGAGCCCTGTTTCCTGCTGGACCAGGAAATCATTGTTGAACCCAAACTGAAGCAATATCTGGAAGTGCTCTTCCGATCCACTGTACTGCCCATCCAATCTGAATCTGTAAAACCATGGAGCATTACACCTCCACTGGCAGTGTATCTGAGTCCATAAGCTATTGTTCCCCGAACATATCTCAGAATATGCTTCACAACAACCATATGTATATGCTTTGGTTCACACATGAACTGGCTAAGAGCATTTACTGCATATTAGATGTCTGGTCTCGTATGTATGAGATACATCAAAGATCCAATGATTTGCCGATATAAAGTGGGGTCTTCTGGATCTGAACCTGTAACTTGATCTTGTAGTTTCTTTAGGTTAGAGATCATTGGAGTTGTCATGGACTTGCAGTCAATCATGCCAAATCTGCGAAGTATATCAACTGCATATTTACCTTGTGAGAGAAAGATCTCTCTTGGTTTTTGCCAAACCTCCAAGCCCCAAAAATAGTGCATGAGCCCTAAGTCTTTCATTTCAAATTCTGCAGAAAGCTCCCTCTTAGTCTGAGCTATCAAGTTTTCCTCTCCAGTGAGGAACAAATCATCCACGTATAAGACTAGGATAACTGGATGATTTTGAACAATCTTTATATAAAGATTTGGATCTGTTATGCTCTTGGAGAATCCAAGACTTTGTAGAAAACTGTCTATTCTACCATACCAAGCTCTCAGAGCTTGTTTTAATCCGTACATGGCTTTCTTGAGTTTGCACACATGAGATCTTTTATCATGTATCACGAAACCTTTCGGTTGCTCAATGTATACTTCTTGCTCAACTTCACCGTTAAGAAAAACAGTCTTAATGTCTATCTCGTGAAGTTTCCAACCAAAAACTGCTGCAAGTGAGATAATAATCCTGATTGAAGTATACCTGGCAACTGGAGCAAAAAAATCGTCATAATCAGTTCCTTCTTTCTGAGAGAAACCACGAGCCACAAATCTCGCCTTGTATTTCTCAATGCTGCCATCTGTTGCATGCTTTGTCTTATAAATCCATTTTGAAGTTACTACTGATTTGCCATGAGGTCTAGGAACTACGGTCCATACATCATTTTTTAAAATAGAATCATGTTCTTCATTCATAGCATCTTTCCACACTTGATGTTTAGAGACTTCTACAAATTTGGACGGTTCTGAATTAATCACATTATTTAAATTAGCTATGAGATACATTATTTAAATTAACTATGAGATCAGAGTACTTATCTGGTTTCTTGCTTTCTCTGAAGGTGCCCTTAGGAGTTAAATGCTTTTCTGCTTCTTTCAATATTTCATAACACCAGGCTGACTTCCTTTTAGTAGGAGGTATCTCCATTGGAAACTCAATAGTATCCCTTGAGGGGTCCACTGGAAGTTCTGAGGTTTCCTCCCTCTGCTCATCTGGAAGAGGAGAGTCTGAAGGGTCCAGTGGTGGAGCTTCCTGCTCCTCTGAATCGCATGGAAGTTCTCTAGCCCGACAGAAAGCTGTTTCTTCATGAAAAGTCACTTCTTTGCTTACTTTGATGAACTTTTGGCGAGGGATATAAATCCTGTAAGCTTTTGAGGTCTCATTGTATCCCACAAAAGTTCCTTTCTTACCGGAGGGCTCTAGTTTAGTTCTCTTCTCTTTTAGAATGTGTATATAGACTGGACTGCCAAAGATTCTTAAATGATCAATTGAGGGCTTACATCCGGTGAAAACTTCTTCAGGAGTTTTCGCTTCAAGGGCTTTGTGTGGACATCTATTCTGAATGTAGATTGCAGTACTGGCAAGCTCAGCCCAAAGTGATAGAGGTAAGTTTTGGTTATGCATCATGGCCCTGGCTGCTTCACAGATAGTTCTATTCTTTCTTTCAACAACCCCATTCTGCTAAGGGTTGTATGGTACAGTTAGCTCCCTATTAATTCCAGAGGCTCAACAAAGTTCGTCGTATTTGAAGGAGTCAAATTCTTTACCATTATTTTTTCTGAAAACTTGGATGTGTCTTCCTGTTTGATTTTCAACAAGGTTCTTGAAATCTTGAAATCTGCTAAAAGATTCATCTTTAGTTTTTAAGAAAAAAATCCAAGTTTTACGCGAACAATCATCAATAAAAATGATATAATAAATACAACCATTCATAGAGGGTGCAGACATGGGCCCACAAAGGTCAGAATGAATTAAATCCAAAATTCCATTTGATTTTCTATTACTAAGAAGATAGGGTTTCTTTATGTTCTTACCAAGTGAACAACCCTTACAAACACTATCATGCTCAACAGAAAATACTGGCATACCTGTCACCATCTTTTGCAAACCTGGAAGTGTGTTGTAGTTGAGATGTCCAAGTCTCCTGTGCCAAAGCTTGCAGGGATTGATTGTCTCATGAACTAGAGCTTGAACAACCTGACCTGAAATCTTATAAAGTCCACTCTCATGAGTTCCAATGGTTATAGCAGTACTTAAATCTTCATTTGAGGACCACAAAAAGGCCTTTCCTTTGGAGAAAGCTATTGAGTAACCTTTACTTTCTAAAACTGGAACAGAGATTAAATTTTTCTTTAGACCAGGTACATAAAGAATTTCATCAATGTGAAAGATATTACATGAGTGAAACCGGAAAGAGGTAGATCCAAAACCTTTTATATCATAGGTGCCATCAACACCTAGTTCAACCTTTGCCTTGAATTTCTTGTCTTGATAGTTTGCAAGGTTTTGTTTGAAGCCTGTCATGTGCCTGGAAGCACCACTGTCTATTAGCCAAATCTCCTCTGACTTGGTGATAGTGCTGGAAAGAGCTGAGATGAGATAATATTCCTTATGTTGTTCTTGCTCTTTGGTGGCATCCCTGGTTTGTTTTCTTTGAGACTCCTTTTGGGGTTTAGCCTCTTCAGTGGCAACTGATGCTTAAAATCTTCCTCTTCTTTTCTGTTGAAAGGGAGGACTCCTGCAATCTCTTGCATAATGTCCTAGCTTATTGCAATTAAAACATTTAACTTTAGATAAATGAGGATTAAGATGAGATAGCTTACCTTGGGGTTTCTTACCTTTGCCTCTTGATTGAGGGAACTTCTTCCATTTCTTGGTCTTTGCTGCAAGGGCATGATCTTTCAGAACTGAATAGTCATTTCTACTGTTTAGTCTTCTTTCTTCTTCTAAGCAGTCATGCCACAATCTTTGAAAATTAGGTTGGGATTCTCTTCCATTCACGGATGCAAGAAAAACTTCCCAAGTATAATGAAGTCCATCAAATGTTGTTTGAAAAAGGTCATCATCATCTATAGGAACTCCTATTGCAATAAGTTGATCTTTGGTTTGAGAAATTTTGGAGAAGAAGGTGGCAATTGTATCATCCTTTCCCATTTTCAAAGTACGTAATTGTTTCTTCAAAATTCTTTTCTGAGTAGGTGCCTTCTGTAGACCGCCTATTCAGCTAGGGGGTCAACTCATGTACCATGAAGATGTGCATCATCAGATGCAAGTATGTTGAAGACAGTTTGGTTCTACTTGGGCATTTTATGCCTCCAGCACAAAATTTTGTAAACGAAATTTCCGCACCCCTGTGTGGGTTAATAATGTAATAAGTCTGCATGGATCATAGTTAGGTCAGGTACCTTGGGATGTTTTCATTAGAATAGTTCCTTTCACCGAGGGTTTTTTATCCTCAGGTTGTCAATTGGTCTTTTTAGCCTGGTTGAATTCCCATGAGTTTTTCCCTCACACATACAATAATTCCTCCAAAGTGGTGAACGACGTTCTGATGGTCTCATCTTTTGGTAGCTATTGTTTAGGAATGATGTAAATTACCATGTTAGACATTGTAGAAAGTTTCACGGAATTTCGTCGAGT
>CBVK0102619571.1:0-10762 GCA_900067695.1 Picea abies
TTTCATGCTCAAATGCAAATGTAACTACAAAATTTTGTTGTATCTCTTCCCAATTCATAGTTTATCTGCGTTGTTCCTATTCTGTGTACCAGTTCTTTGGGGTGCCTTCTAATGTGTGAATAAAATGGTGTGGCCATTATTCTGGCGGTACTAATCTCCATTGAACCATACACTTATCTACATGTTCTTTAGGTTTTCCAAATCCCTAATATTTCTCCAACACTTTTTTGTCTTTTTCTGCACCAAATCTTATGTGTAGTAACCTTTTGCATTGGAACTAGTTTTTGATATTCTCCTTATGTGTACCCCACCAATGTGAATGTGTAGCTTTCAAAGAAATATCTAATATTGGTAATCTCTGACTTTCTACTACCTCTAATTCAAAATTCATTAAAAATTGTTCTAAATCATTCAGACCATAAAACGTAGGAGGCTCTCTTACCTCTGAACCAATCCATCTCAACACACACATCATTGTGGCACATCTTTTGGTGGATAATTCATGTAGTCATTTCTACCAGGTCTTCAATCTTGTGTTAGAGTCTGAAGCACAATAACTAATACTCCTCCAACTAAGCATGCCATCTGTAGTTGGGTTTATATAATCATCTTTGTGCATGGTAGTTCTATATAACTAATTTACATCTTCTGTCATAAAATTGTCTGTTTCAGGTTCCACATACGTTCCTCCTTCTAATGGATTCAATGGTGAAATAATTTTGTATTCTCTATATTCAAAGATCATCTTCCTTGTCTTCAAATTGATAATGGCATGGTTATAATAGCCATGATGTGCTCATCATATAGATCTATTATAATCCATTTCAATCTTCCAATTGGCACCACTTTGTGTTGATTTGCTAACTAATCCATTTCAATCTTCCAATTGGCACCACTTTGTGTTGATTTGCTAACTTCAACTGAATAAGTGAATGCCACAATTGAGGTTCTCTCATAGCTTCCCAGGTCTTCTTTGGCAGAACATTGACTTCAGACCCTAAGTCTAGTATGATATCCCCCATATTGAAATATCTTATGTTTGCATTCAACTTGTATTCCCTGCTTGTTATGCTCTTCTTACAGACATGATTCACTCTTTTTACCCCTTCTTCCCCAGAATTACACTTTTATGACAAACTTTGCAGTACTTGTAAATAATTTTGATCATTCAACAATTTTACACATGACCCCAAAAATTTTCTTAAGTTACTTGCTCTGGAGTCTACTCTTTGTTGGTCTGATCAAATAATGGAGGCATGTCATACACTGTTATGTCATCTTCTAGTTTTGTTCATGAAGTATACGCAATATTTTCTTTCAAGATCTCATGTCTAGCTTCTTTGAATATCTATTTCTTTTTGTGCACATCAAACTTTTGTTCAGGCGATGTATTTTTCCTAACCCGCTGGTACTGATCCTGATCCTTCTTTGTTGCATCTTCTCCTACCTTGGATCCTCCTCTAGTAATTGTGTTGATCTACTTACCATCCTCTCTTTTTTTCCACATCAATCCATTGTACGTTCTGATTGTTCTGATTCCTCTTTTCTTGTATTTTTACTAAAAGTGTCAGACAATCTTTTGTTTCATGGTTTGTTTCATGACAATACATACATGTCGCAGGTGGTTGTAGGCAATCTCTTGCATAGTGCCCTGGTTTCTAACAGTTATGACAAACTACTAGTCCTTGAACTTCTCCAAAGCCTCTTCCTCCACAGAATCCTCCTTTGAAGCCTCCTTTGTTGCCCTGATTATCTTTACATGGTGTATTATACTCAGGTCCTTGATTGTAATTCAACTGCGCATTATTGTACTATGGTGGCACTACACACTATTGCAGTGGTGCTCCAAACTATTGCACATTGTTTTACTATGGTAGTGGTTGAAACTGCTGTGCAGGAATATATTGTGGCTACTGCACATTGTTATACTACGCCTACTTCATAGGATTTCATGTTATATGTTCATCCTACACTCTATATGTATCTGAAATTCTTTCTTTCATCATCTGCAAGGTTCTATAATCCTTTTCTTCATGTACAATTGACTTACAAAAGTTACAAAATGTACTCTTCAATATTGTCTAATACTTCTGAATCAGGGGGAAATGATAGGGATCATGCCCATGTGGTTTTCAAATCTCACACCATGGTCCTCCTGAAGATAAAGGGTTTGGCATACCCACTCCAATATACTACACAAATAATGGACACTCAATCTTGTGATTCCCTTCAGTTCTGCATAATGTGCACCAAACAACTTCCCATTTCTCCTTACCTTTAATCTAATTCAACTGAAATGTTAAGTTCTTCAGATCTTGCCTCAACTCTTCCACAACTTGATTTGTCTTCTTACACCGATTTTCCTCTAGCTGTAAGGATGCTTATAAATCCTTAGCCTGACTTTGAAATTGTTATTGCCTCAAAGGATACTTCAAGTGTGGAAATAAAGAGTTAACAAACAAATGTCTATGTTTCATATCAGTAATAAGGTACTTTAACTTACCTTTTATCCTCTTCTGGTCCACTTCCTAGACTAATTCTCTCGATTTCTGCTTAATCTCTATCATTTCATTCATGAACTGGTCCTTTGAGCTTGGTTTCTAGAATTCATTTATTAATTGCCTATTTACCTATGCTACAGTTGTAGGCACTCTCGTTGGATTATTTGTTGTGAGACCCATGTACCAGTATAATGCGTAGTCTCTAAATGTGATTTCCAACTATGCAACCTTTGTATCTTCCTCTATGATTTGCTTTACTTCCCATATCTTCTCACATATAAGAAAATGTTTTTCTGGGTCATCTGACCCATCCCCTCAGAACTTTGGTAACCTAATAGTTGGATATTGTCCTCTTCAAGTGTGGAAATAAAGAGTTAACAAACAAATGTCTATGTTTCATATCAGTAATAAGGTACTTTAACTTACCTTTTATCCTCTTGAATTTCTGGTCCACTTCCTAGACTAATTCTCTCGATTTCTGCTTAATCTCTATCATTTCATTCATGAACTGGTCCTCTGAGCTTGGTTTCTAGAATTCATTTATTAACTGCCTATTTACCTATGCTACAGTTGTAGGCACTCTCGTTGGATTATTTGTTGTGAGACCCATGTACCAGTATAATGCGTAGTCTCTAAATGTGATTTCCAACTATGCAACCTTTGTATCTTCCTCTATGATTTGATTTACTTCCCATATCTTCTCACATATAAGAAAATGTTTTTCTGGGTCATCTGACCCATCCCCTCAGAACTTTGGTAACCTAATAGTTGGATATTGTCCTCCCATTGTGAAGTTTGTTGTACTATCACTTCTGCACATTGTAGATACCTGACTGCTAGTTGATGAGCTCACACTTTTGCTTGAGTTTCCATTGGATCCACGTCCTGTAAAAATTCTTCTACCACTAATCACTTGTTTGTTAACCGATTTTTCTTCTTCATATGTCCTAGTCGCACATGAGGTTGTGGGTTCCACACTAATTTAGATATGGAATGGAGAGATTTCTTCTATGTTGGACCCATGACCTCTGGTTTTCCTCTCATTTGCGGCATGCAATATATCCTCAATCTTCCCCATGGCGTAGAGATCCTCTGTCTCTTCCTCATCACTGTTTAAGCCCTCTCGCTCGGCTACTTCCCTCTTCTTGATATTCATCTTATACCAGTAGGATCATTTGATGCACATCACATCTTATTTCCTTATGATATCCTTGGTTGGTTCATCATCCATCATGATGGGGTCCATTGCTTCCTTCTTATGGATACTCTCTAGAGCCTTCTCCATATCTTATATCTACCTTCGTGTTTCCGCTAACTCCCCCATGCACGTAAAGTGATCTAGCTATTTGATTCCATGATCATCACATCTTTATCATGAAATAATATCTTGATGGATGTGTAAAGAGACCTGATGTACCTCCCTCTGGGTCCCTTCAATAAATATTTCTCTGCAACATTATATGACATCACTGTGTCTACTGCAATTTCAATAATAAACTCTATAGTAATATTGTCTAAACTAGAAATCTACTGCGTGTGTGAATTTATTATTAACCCTTTCCAATCACATAATGTTCTTAGCATTCCACTCGACTGGACTAATCCAATTAGTCAGATGGGTATCCTTCAACCTGAATAACCACTCCTGTAATAACTCTGGAAAGTAACAAAAATACGCTTCACGCAAATCAATAAACACATACCTCTGCATATATTGGCGTAGTGTATACCTGGAACCCTTATTATCTTTTTGTGAAAGATCTAGTTTCTTTGTCTCCAACCATCTTTCAATCTCTTGCTTCATAGGATTCCATGGTTTGAACATCCCTTTTTACCACTGCATCTTCTTCACCAAACCCCTTCCAGTATGTCCTTCTAAGTTCCAGCCGGCAATAGAACCATTTGTTGGATGTATGGGATGACCCGGGCTCTACCTTAGTTCTCCAACAAAACCCTTTTCACCATCGACCCGTGTGGTGAACCAAAAGGCTACACCAGGCACATAGTGCACAATGCAGTCTCACCTAAGATGTATTATGGGTGACTGCGGGACGGAGTTTTCTGTATTCATGGAAGGGATTGGGGATGTTATTTTTACTTCTACTTCTACTTTAACATGCATTCTACCATAACATACATCAGATCTACTATTTTATCCATTCACTAACATCTATTCTGCATAATTATTCTAGTGCGGGTTGTAAATAAACCCATTCATTCATGATTGTAGAAACAACAAAAAGCATTCAAACACATTACAACATATGATTTTACAATGGTTCACCCCCCCTGAGCTATGTCAAAAAAGATCTTGTGATTTATTCATTCTTCATTAAAATAGTGTTGCGTGCATTACATCATAGTTTAGTACTAGTGAGGCTGACCAACATCACACCGAGCTCCACAACTTGTGACCTGACCCTCAATTATACTCTGAAATTGACTTCATCTGAGCTCTGTAGCTCTCAACAATGCCAATACTTCGACTCGGACTCAAAAATATGTTCAAAGTACTTCACTCATGCAAGAGTGATAATGAAATAATTCACCAAAGACATCTCAATCTACCTCATACATCTTCTATTTATACTACAAAATTGGTAAAAAACCTTACATTATGACTCAAAAACCCTAATTCTAAGTGGACTCCACTTGTCCACATTCCACTTTCCTTCTGTACGGTTGGTCTTCATCCTTTCTTTGACTTGCGTTGATCTTCATTCTTTATTTTCTTCCTATTCCCCTCTGTCAGGTTGCTTTTCCTTCTTTCATGGTGTGTGCTGCTTCCTTAGCTCCTTCTGCCTCGTTCACTTTGTTAAACCCAAAAATTGTGTGCTCCAACAGTTGCCAATTATGTTACAACATTTTTCCCCTCTGACCTTGGGTCATGTCATAGCAGAGCGAGATCATATGTAAAAGATAGAACCTACCCTCACACACAACAATGTTATAAGAAAATAACTACTTTAATGAGAGAAGGAGAGACTTCACACCTTGTACCCTACGTTTGATGTTGTTTCCACCTTTGATTTTTCTCCTGATCTCCACAGGTATCAACCTGTAAAAGAAGATAAAGTCTATGCTGCAACAAGGTAGTTATGAATTCAAATCATGCATATAATGTGCAAAAATTCAATTATATGAAGCAAACTAACATATATCAACAAACTGAATCAATTTACACATGTATTGAGGAAAAGAGAATTATTTTATTGAAAGAAGTATAAGTAGGTGGTTACAAATTGAATCTAACCATCAACAGTTCCTTGAAGCCAAGTGCATAGGTTCCTGCACTGGTCCTTTAAGCATCAACTCAGCATGATTTCTCTTCGCTAGATGACTCAGAAGGGATAGGAAAACACTATATAACCACGTATGGGAGAGGAAGGAATATGGAAAACAAGTTCCATATCAAGGGGATGTTACTTAGAGGATCAAGGAAAGTAGGGAAGCTTGCAAATTCGTTAGTATAATATTGCACCTAGGTTGTCCCCCTCATCCATGCCCTCAAAGGTGTTTTTATACCATCCTCAAGGGGTTCAAGTGGTTGAATTCCATTTTTTATGGGCCAAGGGAAGTTTGGGAATGAACCCAATCAAAAACTCCACCCAAAAATGTGGAATATTTTATTTTTCATATTTGTTTAGGGCATCTGTTGGTTGCAACTAGAAAGGTGCAGACATTTGCGGTATTCACATGGGTGAACCACATATGCAAACACATTTTTTTTTTTAATATGAGTTTGATGAAGGAGGATGGGATTTAATTTTGCAAGCTAAGGAAATATAATGTGCAAAAATTCAATTATATGAAGCAAACTAACATATATCAACAGACTGAATCAATTTACACATGTATTGAGGGAAAGAGAACTATTTTATTGAAAGAAGTATAAGTAGGTGGTTACAATTTGAATCTAACCATCAACAGTTCCTCGAAGCCAAGTGCATAGGTTCATGCACTGGTCCTTTAAGCATCAACTCAGCATGATTTCTCTTCGCTAGATGACTCAGAAGGGATAGGAAAACACTATATAACCACATATGGGAGAGGAAGGAATATGGAAAACAAGTTCCATATCAAGGGGATGTTACTTAGAGGATCAAGGAAAGTAGGGAAGCTTGCAAATTCATTAGTATAATATTGCACCTAGGTTGTCCCCCTCATCCATGCCCTCAAAGGCGTTTTTATACCATCCTCAAGGGGTTCAGGTGGTTGAATTCCATTTTTTATGGGCCAAGGGAAGTTTGGGAATGAACCCAATCGAAAACTCCACCCAAAAATGTGGAATATTTTTTTTCATATTTGTTTAGGGCATCTGTTGGTTGCAACTAGAAAGGTGCAGACATTTGCAGTATTCACATGGGTGAACCACATATGCAAACACATTTTTTTTTTATATGAGTTTGATGAAGGAGGATGGGATTTAATTTTGCAAGCTAAGGAAAAGGGATAGGCCATCTCACAAATGCAATTGATGTGGCAATTTGTGGTATAACAAATGCCCCCTAATGTGTGAGTTCAGAAGGGAAATTGATAGCTGAAATACATTATAAATCTGAGAGGTGAGGATTCATTGAATTAGATCCAATGAAAGTTCCCAAACAACTGATACAAGAACAAATTACGTTATCAGATATCAAGTAAGAGTATTATCTTCCCAAGTTGGGCATACCTATGCTCAGGAGTGATGTAAGCATGGACACCAAATAAAATACACTACGGATCCATGGCATATATGAAAGTATGACTGATTTCCATGGACATAAACAAGACACAGTGAATCCATGTCATATATATAAAGTAGAAATCATGGCCACAAGGAATACACAGTGGATCCATGCGAAAATAAAATCATAGCCACAAATGGATATATAGTGGAGCTATCTCTCGAAATCAAATCAGATGATATCTAGAACCAATGAAGTGAAAAAACTAATCCTCCACAATTTCCAAGGTCTAAGGGGTGGTACAATATATGTCGGGTAGGATCACAAAATATCTGATGCTCGTACTTCACCTGAAGTCTTCAAAACAAGCTGTCATGGTACAATTCTACACTATGTGAATAGATGTGTTGGGGTCGAACACAGTGAGACATTTTTTGGCTACCGTTCATTGATGTATATCGTTAACAAATGCGAGATGACCCACCGATGATGATAATTTGCTTCAAGGTAATGTTGAGCACTCAACACATTCTAAAATACTTTGCGAATTTTTTCTTTTGAGTACCACTTGTTCATTTCTGAATAGAGTCGGTTTTGCTGGGAAGGATGGATTTTTCTGTTGTTGTTTTTTATCATCGATCAAATTTTGTTTGGTTTGAAGTTTGTTGACTGATTGAAGTTTTTCTCTAATAAAAAGTGGCATAAATACTAAGTGCACACAACTTAAAATTGTTTTTCTAAAAAAAAACCTCGCGCTAATCAACAATTTGGGACCCAACAGGGAGTTCTTAAAAAAATTGTCGATGTATCGTCGACATCGGAGAAATCCAAAATACAAACTGCCAACATAAACAAAAACAATCGTCGATCATCAATACATTGTCGACATCGGTGAAAAGGGGAAAGGGCGCGATAGCTAGAAACATATGTCTAAGGGAAATTTATTGATGCAAAACACTTCTCACACCGAAGAGGTCAAATCAACCACCACATGTCTTGCCACATAGATGGTTTATATTGCTCGGTCATATCCCACGTCATCTCTTGATATTCCTCATGTTACATAAGCATGTCCACGTCAACATGACATATCTATACTTCCACGAAAAAACTTCCACATCAGCATTGTACGACAGTTTGGGTCGGCATTAGAAATTTTTCCTAAGAATAAAAACGAAGCAATGCCAAAGAAAAACTGTTGACACCGATGCACTCATTGACTAGCGGCAGATGTTAGGACATCGAACGTTAGAGTTTAGATCAAATTTTTCTTTATCGACGTCGATGATGTTGGCTAATCCACGCCATCCATTTAAGACCTTTCTTAATCCAAGTCGTTCACTCTTACATGGTGCAATTTCACGCCCGAGAGAGACTCGAATATCACCAAGGAAAGGGAAAATTTTTGATCACACATCTCCCTGATGTTGATCCTACTAGTTCCTTTTAAATGTGAAATTCTCGAGTAACTTGATGGGACACATCTAGCTAAGTGAAGGACGGGACTTGTGATTGTTACTCAAATACAAATTTCACGTAACGGATACCTAGAGCCATGACATCGTGCACCGATCAACTTTCAATAATTTAAATTTGTCGATGAACTCTGAAATAACATGCTTTTGCGTCACCAACTTGCATTACATTTAATCCTAAGCATGGTGTGTATTTTGTTATAGATTGTACAGGTCACATTTGTACTCTTGAAATATAAGACTCGATGTGACAAGGTAAGTATGTTTAAATTTATAAGGTTTTTCCCAAGCGTGATATTTTGTTCACAAACCATTGATCTCCCAAGTAGACTAAGGAGTGAGAGAGAGCATCAAGGAGTATAAAACACACTGTATCACTTCAATTACCAGTAAGATCAGGTTATTTCTTGCAAGGAAGAGGAAAATGCCTCTGCGAAAGCCAACAACCAAGCACTCACCAAGAATGCCCAAAATGAAAGAACTGAGGATCAATGAAGGGTCGACATCGGCGGCTGCAAGGGAGCTTGAATTTGTTTCAAAAATAGAATCAGTGATCCAGACTTCAACCAAAAAATATTTTACCTGACCTCCAACGTTTAGGGACAAAGAGATAGGCATTGGATCTAAAGTAATGCTCCCACATTGGGGTGACCTTTATAATAAAATCAGTTAGGAATATCACCCAATGTTTATGTTGGAAAGACTAAAACAACTGAGAGGGGGGGTGAATCAGTTGTTTATAAGCTTAAACAATAATATGCCTTTTGTGACAATTGCCTATTGATCTACTAGATAAATGCTAAGTTTGCATGGTGACCTTTATAATAAAATCCGTTAGGAATATCACCCAATGTTTACACATCACAACAACTCGGACGTCAGGGTATTGGATGACCAACTTTTCTCGAATATCAGGCAATCATCTCTGCATAGGGTGTCTTGCCCGACCCCAATTTTTCCCTGCATCAAAACCATAGGATGGATAAATGACCATGTAGACAAGGTGAAGTGCACATTCAACAATGAGGAGGGTGAGTGTGTTGGTATTTTTCTTCCAGTGGAGATGAAAAAGAATTACAAACTCACAGACCCATAGGAGAGGCTGAATACAGATTTTGTGGTCAAGTTTTATGAGCTTCATGACACCAGCCAGTTACTAGCCTCGTGGTGGAGAGATGATAAAAAGTTCACAAATAGGAACAGTGCCTGGTACAACACGATAAACCTCAAATATCCCTATATGTATTTAATGGCCTTGATCTGCCAATTGTATGGAGAAAAGGACTGCTTGAAGTTCTCAGAAGCATGGATTCCCTTGGCATATACCGTAGCGATCTCTGGGAGTAGTTTCAATTGGGAAGATATTCTTTCAAAACAGATGAGTATCAACATCCTACAGGCCTAGACACCAAAAGAAGGAGAAAAATCAGTCTTCTTCATGGCATCTTACCTATTGGATGTGATCTGTTCGAGAAACGCTTTCCCAGGTATGAATTTAAACTGGCATGTTGTTGAGTTACCTGTGCACGTTTTTTTCATCATTTTGTGGGAGAATAGGTAAAAACATTTTTACGTCATGATATTTGACGAGTTTATATCCAGAATGCACTTCATTATCTTTAGAAAATAATGCCCGAGACTTTCAGCGAAAACTAAAAGGATGATATCCAAATTTAGCCACTGGTATTTAGAAGAAACACACACTTACATCATAGTGTTTAGGGCTACTAGTGCACCACACTTACTCCCCTATCATGTCCCAGACCCTTTGATATTGGGAGAGATTTGTTAACAGACCATCCTACAAGGCTATAATGCTTCTTTGGTGAAGGATAAGAATAGGTCCTTCTTACCTTATGGCTTTCATATTGGGTTTTATATGGTTAAATACACTACATAGGAAAACCAAGAAGGATTGAGTCAGCTTGAGTATCGGTTCACCACAAGTCATTTTCACAAGCATGACCCAAAAGGCTTAGTACCCCAACACGCGGAGCAGGTATCCTCATATTTTCCATATTATCATGACAGTTTCGAATATGACATCTTCACCAAGGGTGCCCAAGATTGGGAGGAGGTGCTCCAAATAAGGGCTAAGACCAAGTTTAAAGCAATG
>CBVK0102619611.1:0-21366 GCA_900067695.1 Picea abies
CAAGTAGGTTGTGGCTTTATGTCCCCATGGTAGAAGCTTATAACCATTTGGTTTGAGAAGGTTTAGCCTAGCCATAGCTACACTAGCCATCTCTTGTCTTGAGCTAGTTTTAAGCATAAATTGAAGAAAGAAGGCGTCCTAGGCCTAATTGAGTTAACACCTAGGGTTTACTTCTAGGGTTTTGAAAAGCCTTGCCATAGCAACACTTTTCAGCCATAGGTTTGTGCTTGTAAGCTAGCCGTTTTTCCAAAGAAGTCTTAAGGAGAGAAGAGGAAGCTTTAGGCCTAGATTTAGCTACACCTAGGTAAGTCTTTCCTTCTTAGGGTTTAGGGTTGGTGGCCTTGCCATAGAAACACCATCAAACCCTAACTCTTTTGTCTTTGAGTTTAAGTCCTTCCTAAACCATTAGCCTCATTTCAATTGACTCCATTAACCCAAGGCACTAGTCTAAGAACTCTTTTGAAGCTTGTTATGCCTTAAAATCTTCTCAAACTACCTTCAATTGGAAACCCTAACTAACCTAGCGTCTAACCCTAGCTAATTTTGAACTAACCCTAATGAGATGACATCCTGCTAGTTTTACACTTGTGCTTGGATAGAAAGGTGCAGCCTTGTCTTCTCATCATAGCCGTGGAGTTTATTTTCCCTTTTGTTGGTTGAATTTGTCAAAACGTCACTCCTTGGCTAGCTAACCTGTAGACAAGAAAATTTACATAGGTGACGTCATACCCTTTGATTTCTTGTATATGCTTACAACGTTGTGACATTTTTCACCTATCTTGATTGACATTGAGCTATTGATTACACCTGTAATCTTATTTAACAAAACGTTTTTTCTCTTTGTCTCTCTTTTGATCTATTGATTAAGGTTGATGTCATACCTAGTGTAGCAACATTATATAGGTGACGCAACATCATTATATATGAGCCAAATTTGAAGTATTTATTGCATTGCTATGTGATACAAGGATTGAATTTAAACATTGAATGCTTTTATGCTTTATTAGAGAAGTGCTATTAATCCTTTGTCTTTATTTAGCCATCATTGACTTCGTCAATAATAGCATTGATCATTTGCTCATATATGTATTGGAAGATAGTCATTGATTTTATGAAGTACTAACCCACTGCAAGCACATGTTCTAGTTTTCTCTGCCTTGTCTCGCAAACAGGTGCAATCCAGTGGAAGACATTCTTCTTGACTATCTCATTTGGGTAGGAATTGTGAAAGGGAACTTCTTTGACTTGGTCCATTACCCTTTAGCCCTTCTTTAACCCAGATTGCTTAGGGACATCTCCCTTGGACTAGCCCTCCTAAATAGAAAGAGCCCCCCATCGAGGTGACAGTGGGTGGGGAAGCTCCTGTTACGCCAGTTTCAAGCCCTGAATCAAGCTAGATTAACCTCTCATACAAACCGTGTGATAACAGGACCCACACATCGGGGTTTCCGGGTTCAGAACTTTGTGAGTTCCAGTGACCAAACCACAACATATACAAACTTCCAAAATGCGAAAAAGGAAATGGTGGGACCCACATTTCGGGGTCTCGGGGTTCGGAACTTCGTGGGTTCCAATGTCCAAATATCGACATAAACAAACTTTCGAAATGTGAAAAGAGAAATGGTGGGACCCTCATTCTGTGGTTTCGGGGTTCAAAACTTTGCGAGTTCCAATGTCCAAATATGGACATAAACAAACTTCCAAAATGCGAAGATAGAAAGGTGGGACTCGCATTTCAGGGTTTTGGGGTTCAGAACTTTGTGAGTTCCAGTGTCTAAACATCATCAACATAAACAAATTTCCAAAATGTGAAAAGGAAAAGTGGGACCCACATTTTGGGGTTTCTAGGTTCGGAGTTTCGTGAATTCAAATGCCCCAAACCTTACCTGCAACAACTCCCGAAATGCGGAAAAGGGGAAGTTGGACTAGCACTTCAGGGTTTCATGGAAAGCATGAAAACTTCTGGTAGGCGTCAATTCTCAAGATTGTTCAGCATTCGATAAACCAAAGGGGTTTCCTAAGTTTCTTTGACCTTCCAAAATTCAGTCAGTCTATACACATCTAGTATTTTGTTTCCAAGTTATTAGTGCATGCAACAAGATTCATACACGATAGGAAAGATGTAAATGTAGATAAATAAGAGTGTCCTGGTGATCCATAAAGTCCTTGATATTTCCTAAAGTAAGAAAACATGAAGTCCCTTTAAGGGAAACTACTCAATCTCGATTTGCTCAAATTAGATTTGTTTAACACTTTAGTCACAAAAGTAAACCTATATCTGTACATTTGGTTTTATTCAAGTGTATAGAGTATCCTAGTATTTCGACTACAGATTAAACCTAACCTGTAGATGGATCGGTTGTCTTAAACTCAACTTGTGTAAAAATAATTTTTCCTAGTACTTCTAGATTTCAGGAGGGACGACTCCAAGATTTTGGACTGTGAACGAAATTTAGTTACCACGACGGACATGTTATATCTACGAAAGGATTTCATCTTCCACAAAAAAACATATATTTCAATAGGTAGGTGTAAACATTCCAGCAGATGAATTATAACTCTATATATACAAACAAATTTCCATATATTCCTCATAGAAAACAAATATGATCATTCAGAAACATTTACATCAATGCAAATTAGATAGAATTCATTCAACAGATACAGGGTATCAATCAAGCATAGTCATTCATACTAGAGAGGGATAGAGGAACATATATGAATCCAATCCCCAGAAAGACAAAGGGAACAACCACATTCCTCCCAACCATAGAACAGGGAAGCCACAACTACTTGTCCGATTCACCCCCTAGACTGACCATGGATCCATGAGGGTGAACTTGGATACTCCTCGCATATGCTATTTAACCATCTTTCTTTACCCAGGTCTTTTTCCCTCCTTTAGGGATTTTCATAGCTTTATAAATCCCTAATTTTCAGGAGCTTCTAGTGGCCAAATCTATGATTTTCCACTTGCAATAATCATCCCAGAGGCAGTTCCAACATGTTCCCCACTCATGGAGTCATGGTCAACTTATTTTAACATGGCTCTTCCATTTTTCCTCCTGCAATTAATATAATTATTACGTTGTTATACAAGTGTCATAGCCAAATAGTTAGTTGAGTCCAAACAGATCTCTGCCCAACAGTCACAATAATTAATTACAAATATCAAATTTAAAATTCAGAGTTTCCATAAATGGTAAAAATTCCCCAAATTTGAATTTACTAAAAACAAAAATAATTTTCCAGCAAATTTAAATCGAAAAAATTAGTTGATTTTTGGGAATGTCACAAAAAGGAAGAAGACAAATTCATGGATGGATTTGTTCCAGGCACAATATTTTATTGTCTATCGCAGGTCAACCCATTGAAGATGGGGCAATAATATCTCCAGTATTAGATAGCATCGTAGATAAAAGTGATATACGTAGATAAAGGTGATAATTTGTCTCGAACCTCTTGAGAGGGGCGATAACCAGTGGTTGATCGCATTTTGTGGGAGACACAATACTAATGAAAGGAGGTATTAAAGTGGATTTTTTTTATTTTATTAAAGTGGACTCTTGGTTACATTAAACCACATGAGGTATGAAGTTAGTAAGCATAGAGCACAAGGTATATGCATAGTTCTCGTGGTATGAAATCAAATTTTTTATTTTTCAGTATGCTCAAGTCATATTTTATGGAGGATTGCTTTTATGGTGAATTTGAGGTGAAGGTTTGTGTTCTTAAAAGGTTTTAAGGTATATAATATATTACATGTATTTTTGGCTTAATCCATTTTAAATGAATATTTTTATCTTTGGGTTAACCTTGAACCTTAAGATTGGTTTCTCCACATATTATAAAAGCTTGGTTTTATGGGCTCTAGTTTGGGCATTTTTGCTAATGGTAAAAATATAGAGGTTAATGTTTGAAGTGAATAAATTCAGTGGACAAAATAAATTTGATTTATGGAACTTCAATATGAGGGATCTACTTGTACATCAAGTCAGAAAAAAGAGTGGTGATGGTTGAGTCACTATGAATTAAAAAAATAATGTATTTACTTTAGAGTTGTAGAAATTATTGATTGCATGTAAATGGGCATATATCTATAAGACTTGGATATGCATGTGTACCCCCAGTTTATGAGGTGACCTATGAAACGTCTAGTAATAGATTTAGGTATATTGAATATGTGGGGGAGCATGTGTGTTGGGTTAACCTTGACTCGGTGAAAGAGTTAATGAGTTAAATCTTTTTTTACATCAAAGTAGACAATTTTTCAGGTCCATGTGTTTTGGGTATCCCGTGGTATTGTGTCCATGGATTGCATGTAATGAAGCCTATAAAAGTATTGGAGAACTCCATTGTAAATGGGCTTGGAGGTAAGCGGTGAAGGCTTACTTGGTTGGTTTGGCCGCATATGGTCAAAGTTGTTCGAATGCAAAATTTGAGGTGGAGCAGTGTGTCTAGTTTAGAAAGGTGGGTTTGTAGAAAGGTTGATGTGTTGGCAGTTCAATCAAGTGTTTGAGAATATATGATGAAGGTAATTTAATATCCATGGAACTTGGAAAGTATTGCAAGGAAGTTGGGATCGAATAGGCATGTTTATTAATGTCAAGTTGTAGCAATAGTTGTGGACATGAGAGACTCTTCTATCTGGTAACTTGGTCACCATTGGTTGCAAAAGACAATAAGGTTCGGGAAGAGGTATGA
The DNA here is from genome assembly GCA_900067695.1 of Picea abies. NCBI lineage: Eukaryota > Viridiplantae > Streptophyta > Pinopsida > Pinales > Pinaceae > Picea > Picea abies. The sequence goes on from CBVK0102619611.1 coordinate 4,705, forward strand.
ACAGGTCATCCAGTAATTACTCAGTAGGAACCAGATCAAACATGAAGATCTTTGATATGGTGATGATGTTAAGGGGTGCAGACTGTGGGATCCTACTACCCACAGAATCAACATGGAAATAGATGCAATTTTTGATGAATCTCCTTTTATAAAATCAAACATAGTAAAATATGAAAGTTTCAAAGCATGGTTGGTAGCAAAAGGGTATTTTGAAGGTATTTATTTCCATGAAAGTTTATCACCAGTTGTTAAAAGATTGTTTCTACTCATGTTGTGTTAACATCAGTTGTGATAGTACAAGTGGATGTTAAAATTGTTTTACATGGAGTTTTTTGGATAAGGGGATGTATACAGAACAACCAGAACGATTAATTTAGAATCACAATAGAAGATTTGTTTGCAAACTCAAAAATCATTGTATGGACTGAAGCATGCAAAGAAAATGGTACGAGATGTTTGATTCCTTCATGGTGAGAAAAATTTGACAAGAAGTGAGTATAACCATTTTGTTTATGGTATATTAATTACCTTGGTGTTATTTGTTATGCTTGTTGCAAGCACAAGAATGGTTGATATCAACAGGTTGGCTCAGTATCCTACATACCCCAGTCAATAGGGAATATAGGATTATGGACTTGATCTTGAGAAAGAATTTATTGTCACCTCACCACATGTAGGGTATCCTTACCACAGTTGATAAGACATTAAACCAAAGATTAAAATTGATACTTTGGGAGTACATGGGTCCACTAAAGGAACACAAGGAAAGGAACTTGAGGTAATATAGAAATATAATATGAGAACAAGGACTAGAAAACTGGTTGAAAAAAACAAATCTATCACAGATCAAGACGAGAAGAAAATGCAAGTTGAGGTCAAAACAGAGAGGGTCGTTGAAAAACAACAAGTGAAAGAACCAAATCTTCAAGTCTAGACCTTGCAACACCACAACTAGGAATTGGAAAAATTGCACTCCATATTGCAGAAGAAGTATCAAAGATTCCATAAAAAATGCCAGAAGACTTGTTGCTTTCTCAAGGAGATAATTTGAATAAGAACGGTGCTATGAATGGGTATCTAAAGAAAATGCGTATTTATCTAGTTATCTGCAAATTGGCCTCCAACAATGTGCATGGGTACAAGTGCTCAATTCAGAACCTAGTTCTATCAATCCTAGTCAGTTTTGTCAAATTTCAGTTTACTTCAGCATATGCATCAATTTAGTTTTATCATTAGCAACCGTTTTAGTTATTTAAGTTCAAGACTTTTTTAGATTAAGGCATAATAAGTGGTCATATGTGTTTGATATGAATCACTTCCTTTTTTATTAATTCAAGTTTTAATTATGTGTTACTATACTCCAACAGTATTTACTTAAGTCAATAAGTTGTTCTCCAACTAATAGTGTAAAGTTAAGCCTCGATTTCAGATGGGTGAGAGCCTCTACAACTTTGGTAAATATGTAGTTTTTGTATGAATGGAGGGTTTGGGTTTTGGGAAGGAAATCAATATATCAACTGGTTGAACCTATTCTATGATTGGATTAATCTCTCTACCTGGTGAATATTCTCTTGATGACACTGTGATTTATCTTCAAATATATATGTTGAAAATTCAACAAGAAACATGTGTCTTCCAATGGACACCAGTTGAGATAACAGGTGAAAGGGACAGTTGGCTATCAGTTGTGAGTTGTTCACACATGCATTGGATATGCTTATGAGCATGTGCAAACGATTCATTCGATTCATTGTGTGAATTCGGATTGCAGAGTTTGTGCAGAGGAGGCGTGTGAGACGATTGTACTGAGAGCTCTTGGATTAGAGCTTTGTATGATATTGTTTCATGATTCATGATATACATAATATATGATAGTGGGGTTTTTAGCTTTATGCTTTCCCGGTAAAACTTATTGTGTTATGTGTTATTGATATTTCACTTTGTTCATTGTGGTATGATCATGGTTTAAATTGCTTCCACAATAATAGTAGAAGCGATTCTGTATTTAACAAGTTGTGGTAATTGTTAGATCAGGAGAATCGCAGGAATACATTAATTTGTATCGAAATTTCTACAATATATGTGTTCTTTCTCTTATCTTGAATGAAAATTTTGAAGTGTGAAAAGTACATTTCATTTTCCTTTCAACTATTGTATAACTCATATTTTACTGATATGCAACTTGTAAAACAACTAAGGCTTTAGTAAATATTTGTTTTATTGCAACATGTGGGAGTAATTGTGTTTGGATACTTGTTTATTCCTTGAAATATTATTTTAAGAATTAAACTTCTTACATCATATAATTCATTGAGATTTTTGTTGTTTTTCCTTTGTTCATCCCTCTATTTTCTCGCTTGTCTATCATTTGTGTGCCACTAGCCAAGGATGACCTACAACCATATCATCTTTCCAACCCAACCATGTTTTTTCTTAGTAAAAACAACCCTCTGATTGACCAACAAAATCAAATTATAGAAAAACCCAGCCATTCGAAACTTGAGGTGGCCTAGCTCTTCCTCTTTAGCATTCAGGTGTAGACTTTAGGAATGACATTAACAAAGGGATTAACCAAGGATAAAATGAGTTCCTACTCAATTTCATTTGTTCTTCAAGCATGAAGGTGAAGATGATAAATTTTCTAGGTCCAGGAATGATCGTAGTCCAATAGATACAACAATGATGGAGTTGTTGAGATCAATATCCAAGTAAGATATTGTTGGTTGTGGAGCCTCATTATCTTCCTGATTCATAGGTATTTGTTTTCAGCCATGTTTATACCCCCTGAAGACTATACACCCATAAATACTATACACCCCTCCACATGGGGGGGTTGCAGGGAAGGATTTCCCCTCTTGCAAGGTCTGGAGGCAAGTGATCCCCCGAAGGAAAAATTTCCTTATAAATTTATATTTTAATTTCATAGTAAATTTGAACTGTTCATTATAAGGTTGCAGATTTGATGATAGAATTTATTTTGGTGTTTTTTTCCTTAGAAGGAAGCCATGTTTTGTGAGGAAAGTGTATTGCAGCTATGCATTATTGCAAACATTGTATTATGAGAGAGGATACTGTGAGAAAAAGAAGAGGAAGTTACAATGGGTGTGATGTAGGTTGTATCCCTTGATTTGCTAGATAAGAAAAGGAAGGAATTGGAAATTTCTATGGTGGACATAGCCCACACTAGGTGAACCATGTATATATGTGTCTTCATTGTTTTATGTATCTTCTATGTTTTATTTCGACATTTTTATTTTTATTTTATTTCTCCGTGATCCTTTTTTTCTAACAGAAAATTCCTCAGAAGTTAATGAGATTAAAAAAAATAAAATATTTTCATAAAAATTGATTTTTTTGCTACTGTAACAACCTTTTAAATCTGTTTCATCAATCACATATCACATGCAATATGAGTCATTGATACATGCTCCAAAAGGAATCAATGACCGAAATTCTCCTTTGACACACACATCACTTTCCCCAAACTATCGACCCCATCGTCATTCATTGTCCCAACTTCCTGATGACTGATTTGCACAAACTCAAAATTGGTCCAATCAATCATCGATTATCGGTCGTTTGTTTGTTGGTGAATGAAAACTCCTCACTAATTCAACTGATTCCTGACTATTGACCTATCAAGGATGAGAAATCCTTGATGACTATTGAAAATACTTCCCCAATTTGGTTGACCTAACCATCTGTCATTAACCACTTCTGGGATGACTTGGAATGACACATGGATGTTGACATGGCATGATATGTCATCCTCCTCTTTCCATAATCATGCATTGACCAATTTTCTTGGATGACTTGAGAACTTTGTTGAATTGGCCTATGATTGACCATCGACACGTTGAACGTCAATGACTTTTCTTTCTTGATTCAAAACACTTCTATGAATTGGCTAACAACCGACCAATGGAAATTTTCATTGGTGATTGGAAATACTTTGTTGGATTCAACCATTGACATTAAGAGATGTACTCTAGTCGAACCAAACTCTTTTCCATTTTGTCCAATCAGATGATCGGTCTTTGATGATTTGTCTTGGTGAACTTCAACAGTTAGAAAATTTACAAAATTTCTCTAATTGATATGGAAAGTCTATCTCCCAATTGAAACAATCTGAACCATTGATTTGTTGATATTCACCCAAATTTACCAACAAACATCGACTATCGATTTGATCCATTTAAAAAATGATCAAAATGAATCATGGTCATTGATTTGATCAACCTTTCAAATGCATGATACCTTATGGATTTTTAAATTTATCAAAGAGAATCTTTTTCGATCTTGAGATCATACATGATCTTCATCGTCAATTTTCCAAATTTCCTACAACTCTACAACAATCATTAAAACTTAAAATTCAATCATTCCAAGTTGAATTGATCTCTACAACTTTGCAAAATTTCTCTAGTAAACCCCGTAACCAACTCTGAGCCATTTAATGTCAAACATTGTTCATGAATTTGGGAATTTTTCTCTGATTTTTCACAAATTTTCCCAAATTCATCATAGACAAAAAATACAACAACCAATTTTTCAAATTCACACTGGTTCAAGCCCATAGAAGCATGGTGTTTAAACCAGACACTCTGATACGATAATTTAACACCCCCCATCCCAACCAAGGGAAATTATAGTGTGGAATACTCATAAAAATGATGTTTTAGAGTTAGCTAAATTAATTCCATGTATCTTTCAACTATGAATTAAATATAGATTTAATTATTGTTATCTACCATTATATTGATGCATCTACAAAATAATAAAATAAACATAAATGAAGGTAATAACTTCATGACAACAACATATAAAATATTTTCTTATACTTAGATTTCATGAACAAGTATTAAAACAAATGATACAACAAAAGCAAGCTAAATCACTTATCTTTTAACACTATTTATACAAGAAGTTGTTTGGGATAGATGTTCCACCCAATCATAGACTCGTTTTTCCAAATACCAACAAAAAATCATCTGCGAGTTGAGTCTAGCAATGAAAAAAAGTGGGTGGTCACTCATTGTCCACCCAAAACTCAGAATTCCCACAACCGATTGGTTTTCTCCTACAACTATCTCAATTTTCCACAATCTCTCTTCCTCTTGACGTGTCCAACCGAAGGAATATACCCCTTCACTGATCACAATCCCTTGAGTTTCCCATTCATTTATTAGGCTCTATCTATCACAAGTATCTAGGAATATATTATCTAGGAACTCAAGGGAACTTACTGCTATGAAAAACTACTAGAAAACAACAACAAACACTTTTTGTTTTAGAAGAACCCACTCAGGGGTTCATTCTTTGGGTATAAAAACCAGAAGCTTCAATATTCATCTCCAAAAATCTCTATACATCCTCTAACATGCTCTAGAATTCACCCTCCATGTTTGCACCAGCTCCAAGCTCTATTCTTTGCTCTCTACTTTCTCCTCATGCAATAAAAGTTGATTGTGTAAAAATTGTTGTCCCAACTCATATAAATTTCCTCCTTTTGGATTTCCTTGATTGAATCAAACACTCCCCTAAGATAATTGTACTCAACCCCAATGTGCCCATTAACTATGGGATGTGACTACTCACACCCACCCTCTTACATTTATTCAATTATTGGCTTTGGGAACACTCAATAATAAATCAGAAGATTCATATATGAATAGAAAATTTTAGGAAAATTGGTTAAATTATTATATGTTGGTAATTCTCCCTTGGATCCCTATTTTCCACTCTCATATACCATCCCCTCTCTTGTGGATTAATTTATCCCCCATCTATTTGCGTCTCCCCTTAGCAAGTGGTATCACATTTTATTATTAAAAACATAGAAATACAATTTGCATATTACATCGCTTTGGACATAGCCACACATTATATATACATAAGAATTAATTAAACTAAGGATTATAATGGGGATGTTACATAGGTTCTAAGTGTATGGGAGTACACCACCAAGTTTATAAAGGTTCCCATCATGCTAGGTATCTCTCCCAAGAACCCATATGTACTCCTCCATTATCTATGTAGTTTGCACAGTAACCTACGAAAGAAGGTGATCCTCTTCAAGAAAAATACAATGGATGAGGCATGTGCATATGGACAATACTTGGAGAATATAGGATTAAAAAAGGACCAGGCTTATTTTTCTAAGATGAAAGAGCACCATGGAGATTCCAAGGAGGGAAAGATGAAGTGGAAAGGGGGAAAAGGTAAGAATACATCAACCAGTACACATAAGTGCAAATATCATAGAAACCAGTGCAATGATTGCAACATCGATGGCCACACTGAGGAAAAATATTGGAATCTACATCTAGATTTTCACTCGAAGAATTGCAAGAAGGATAGAAAGAAAAATAACCCTCTATCCATAGATTTGAGAAATCTCATTGAAAGTAGGTCTGATGTGCATGCAAATATTGTCTTGAAATATATGCAGAATGATGATGTAGCCGCCCTCCACAACCCGTGGGTCGGAAGGTCCATGCCAACAAGATCTTCTCCCTTCTTTTATCCTGAAGAGCTCTCTAAAATGGCTCCTCTATTTCCCTTTCAGGAAATCTTCACCCAAAATCAACTTCGTGAAATCCCCCTTGTGCTTGGGAGATCGGACTTCGCACCCTTGTGAATCCAATGGTCAAGTGCTTATCCCTCTATCTCCAAAATCCGAAAACAATCAACGCTGACCCTTTCTTTTTCTCTTGGATTTCTCCCTATCGCAATTTCAGTGGTCGTGATGTCGAGTGACTCATATCCTCGACTCCTGAAACCTGATATCCCGAAACTCCAATGTGCTTGCAATCTTTGACTTTCAATGCCCCTTTACTCCATCGGGAATTTGGTCTTTGTGGTATCGCGAATCCGGACACAATGAATCTGGGACTTCACCCCACAAGACTCCGAAATGGTCAATAGCCTTTGACCTTTCATCCACAGTGTACCACCTGTCCACCTCACTGACCTCTATGGCCCACACACATGCACGTTTCTCCGCTTTTCATGACTTCACGAACCTTGTTACCAAACCTTCGATCCTTCCACTCGTGAAATCCCGATAGGCAATTTCACGAGTGATCCAATGGCCTCTGCTGCCTTGGATCGACAATTCTATCCCTCCTGAGCTTTAGTTCTTCGAGAATACTTGTCGTATCTACCCTACTCTTCCACAAGATCTTATGACTCATGAGATCTCGCGAATCCTCCACAGAGAATTCCGATCATCCGTTCCTTCCTTGAGAACTTTTGCGCAAGTAAACAAGATACCTTTCTCCATAGAACACATCCTCCTGTGGTTCGATGTCACTATGCCTTCCTTCCAACTTTAAAATAATTTGGCCTCATACCTTCCTTCGACTCCTTCGAAGGTCCAAATCCTTCAGATCTTTTCCACGACTTTCAAGTCCTCAGAAAAACCTCTTGCTTGCACTCCTTGTGGCAACCTTCAAACACTTCCAAGTGTTGAATACTTCGACTCTGGGCACACCTGCAGTAGTAGTCTCTCAATACCTCACTCAGGTCCACAACTTTGAGACTCTACTCAGCCCGCGCACTCCTTGCATGGCTCTTGCGTCTAACTACAATTTTTTGCAAATGAGAACAAAAGCTAAACTATCTGAGCCCTTTGTCAACGCACTCCTTGTGGACAATCCAACTGCACTCCTTGTAGGAACCCTTGCTCAGATAGAGAAACAATTGAAACTCATTCCATTTACTCTTCGTCTCTCATATTTTAGACATTCAATAAGAAATCATTCATACATAGCATAAAAGAAATTGCATGACAGAAAGAGTAAAACATTAATGAGCATAACATTCAAAAATTCATACACAGAGAATATATGAACACCACGAGTCTGAATCAAACATTTCTTGTATTAATTCAGAACTTCTATACATGGAGTCTATTACACAGCTCTCTGCTTCTCTCCTATGCTCTTTTCTCTACTATGTTACAATAATACAAGTGAGGGTGTCTATAACTGTTTTCCCTCTAGCTCTAAAACGGTCTAATCTTACACATTCAATTCTATCTACCTACATTCAATTTCATAAATGCCTCCATCTACTAAGGACGAGAGTGAATCTCTCAAGGTATGTTACATTATACAAGTGCACCTTCATTAAATTGTCACATTAAGGTTGGCGCATTTACTTTAAGGGAATTTCAAAATTTGCGTTGGGCTTGTCCAGCTGTTCGATGCCTCCACGCTGGCTTGCTTGAGATGCTCCTGCATCATACTCCCTCATTTGAAAATTTTCATGGGCTCCTGTCCATGAGCTTGCGCACTGTCTATCCATGCCTCTGGATCTCTGTTTCATTCTCCTAGCTAGCATCTTCAACTGGATGGCCCTTCCACTTGACCAAATACTCGAAGTATTCCTTTCTTCTGCTCTTCTTTCTTACTCTTTTGTCCAGTATGCGCTCCATCTGTGGCTTTTCTACAACTGGCATATGATTTCACCACTGAACCTCTGGCTGCTCATTTTCTATCCTTGCTTCCTCAGGTTTATATGGGTACAAATTTGAGACATTCAATATCGGAGAAATTCCGATCCCATCAGTTAATTCAATCTCGTAAGCATTTGCCCCAAACTTCTTCAAGACTTTGCATGGTCTGATTTTCTTCATCTTCATCTTATTATATGTTCATCTTGGGAACCTTTCCTTTCTCAAATGTTCCAGAATCAAATCACCAACTTCAAACTGAAGTTGTCTCTTGTGCTAATCTTCTCTGCGCTTATACTCCTCGCTTGAGTTCTGCAATCACTCCTTCACTCGGCTGTGAAGTTCTTTCATCGCCTCTGCGAAATCTTCTGCACTAGCACTCCTAGTCGCAGTCTATTCTGAATCCCTCAACTCATAAATCCCTCTCGGCTGCATGCCATAAACAATCTGAAATGGACTCTACCCTGTGCTTCTATTTACTAAGTCGTTATACGCAAAATCTTCTTGTGGCAATATATTGTCCCACTGGCTGTGGTGTTCTTTCACCAAGCTCCTCAGCAAGTCTCCCAGACTTCTATTTACCACTTCTGTCTATCCATCTGTCTGAGGATGATAAGATTAACTAAACGAAAATTTATTTCCCAGCTTCTTCCATAAGGTCCTCCAGAAGTGTCCTACGAACTTCGTATCTCTATCCGAAACTATGCTTCTTGGTAAGCCGTGAAGTCGAATGACTTCTTTGAAAAATAGATTTGTAATGTGAGTTGTGTCACTGGTTTTCTGACATGGGATAAAATGTGCCATTTTGGAAAATCTATTCACCACCACAAAGATCAAGTCAAATCCTCTTTGTGTCCTTGGAAACCCCAATATGAAATTCATGCTGATTTCATCCCACGACTTCTTAGGTATGGGCAATGGTTGATAAAACCCTACATTCTGCCTCCTTCCCTTCGAATGCTGGCAAATTCTACATCTGTCCACAAACATTTTAACTTCTTCTCACATTCCTGGCCAAAATTATAAATCGTTCAGCTTTGCGAATGTTTTTTCATGACCGAAATGTCTGGCCAATCCTCCACTTTGTTTCTCCTTTAGCAGATTCTTCCTCATGGAGCATATTGGAATACACAGTTGATTCTCCTTAAACAACAATCCTTCCTGGATCATGTATTCTTCCCATTGGCTTTTATCTTTGAGAACTAGATTCTCAGCTGCTTCATATGCCTCCTTAAAATCTGGATCATCTGCGTATATGTTCCTGAGATCATCAAAACCCAAGGTTTTGACTTTGAACTCCTGCAACAACAAACATTTCCTGCTCAAAGCATCAACCACTTTGTTAGCAGTACCAGAAATATTCTTAATCACAAAAGTAAAATTCTGCATGTACTCAACCCATTTTACATGTCTCTGATTCAACTTTTCTTATTGAGTCACAAACTGCAATGCATGATTGTCACTGTATAGGACAAACTCCTTCGGAATCAAATAGTGTCTCCATTTCTTCAGTTCCTAAATGATAGCATAGAAATACTTATCATATGTGGAGTACTTTACTTTCACTTCATTTAGCTTCTCAGTGAAGTATGCTACTGGCATGTCTTCTTGACTCAAGACTGCCCCTATTGCAAATCCACTTGCATCACATTTCACTTGAAATGTCTTTCAGAAATCCATCAACACCAGAATTGGTTGTTCCGTTATCTTCCTCTTCAACAGATTAAAACTCTTTTCAGCTTCTTCCATCCAGTGAAAAGACTTGTGTCTCTTCTTCACTGTGTCCATCATCACTGCACTAATTCCACTGAAATTTCTGATGAACTTTCGGTAGAAACTAGCTAATCCATGAAAACTTCTCACCTCAAAGATATTCTTTGGTGATGGCCAATTCTTAATCACTTCCACTTTATCTAGATCCATCCTTAATTTATCTACAGATATGACAAATCCCAAATAAATGAGCTTTGTCTTCATAAATGAGGACTTCTTCATGTTTATCAATAGATTCTCCTGCTGTAATCTCTGCATCACTGTAGCCAAATGTTTTAGATGCTCCACCACTGTTTTACTAAAAATCAATATGTCATCCAAATACACAATGACAAATTTTCCGATGAACTCCCTCAGGACTTCATTCATCAACCTCATGAAGGTACTCGGTGCATTTGTTAAGCCAAACGACATAACAAGCCATTCATACAACCCTTCATTTGTTTTGAATGTTGTCTTCCATTCATCACCTTCTCTCATGCGAATCTGGTGATATCTGCTTTTCAAATCAATCTTTGAAAATAATTTTTCTCCACTCAAGCAATCCATCAGATTATCCATCCTTGGCAATGGGAATCTATACTTGATGGTTATTTTGTTTATCACCCTCGAGTCAGTACACATCCTCTAGCCTCCGTCTTTCTTCGGACTGAGTACTGTTGGAACAACACATGGCCTCAATATTTCTCTGATCAACCCCTTGTCCATCAAATCTTGGACTTGTCTTCTGACCTCTTTATTCTCTTGTGGCATCAATCTGTACGCAGCTTTATCTGGTAAACTAGCTCCTGGTATGAGATCAATATGATGACTCACACTCCTGATCGGTGGCAATGAACGAGGTAATTCATCCACTATTATATCAACGAACTCTTCTAGCAGTTCCTGAATCTCCTTTGGTAAATCATCTACTCTTGTGTTGGTCAAAACAATCTTCAGTTTCCTGACCACAATAAATTGCGGTTCTTCTTTCTTCTTTACCTCTATAAGAAGTTCCTTCCCACTCATGAGAAGTACAGTGTTACTTACTTTAGGTTTCACCTCCTTATCCTTGATTGGAAGCAACATGTGAGTTCTCCCATTCTTCTCTAGGGTGTATGTGTTCATTCTCCCATCATGAATCGCATTCCTATCATATTTCCATGGCCTACCCAACAATAGATGACAAACATCCATAGGAATAACATCACACAAGATCTTATCATTATATCCTCCTATCTTGAATTCAACTAAACTCTATTTAGTGACAGTTACCTGATGTCCTTTTTGTAACCAAGAAACTTTGTATGGGCTTGGATGATCAATCGTTTCCAGCTCTAGCTTTTCTACCATCTCGGTTGAAATGAGATTATCAGTGCTTCCACAGTCTACAATGACCTTGCATACCCTGTCTCTGGTTTTGCAAGCAGTCCGAAAAAGTTTTTTCCTTTGGACTGAACTCTCCACGTCTTTCTGTGGTGTCAAAAGAGCTTTTTGCATCATCAACGATCTTCTTCCTTCAACATCTTCCGCCTCAACATCCTGCCTTTGTGCTTCGATGATGTGAGCTTCTCCTCCTTCTTTATTTTTGTATGGACACTCATAAAACTTGTGCCCATTCTTTCCACATGTGAAGCATGTTATTACTTCACCTCTTCCTCTTCCTCTACCTCTAGTATGAGGAATCATATTATTATTAGCATAATATCCTCTCTATTCGGTATGCTTCCCTCTCTGTTCAACATATTGTCCTTGCTTTGAGGTTCCACCTCTCTCAGTTCAAGCCTAAGGTTTCTTCCAGTCCTCCTTGGGCTTCTGGTTTTTATCCTGGGCAACTGATTTGCCTCGTTGACTTATGCCTCGGCCTCTTTGACCCTGCTTTTGGCTCAGCTTCTCTTCAGCTTTCAGAGCCAATTGATAAGCATATTCCACCGCTTGGATGGTCAAAATGCTCATTTCATCCTAGATATCATATCTCAGGCCATTCATGTATCTGGAAACCTTTTCATCATCGCTTTCCCAATGACCTGCCCTGATGTTCAGTTCGTAGAATTCTTTAGTGTATTCTTTCACTGTCATCATTTTATGTCTCAGGTTCTGCATCCTTCGAAATAGAGTGATCTGGTAATCTCTAGGGATGAATTTTTCCTTCATCTTCACAATCATCCTATCCCAGCTTTTGATCTTTTTCTTTCCCTTGCAGTGTCTGTCAGCTTGTAGCTCATCCCACCACAATGTTGCGTGTCCTTTCAATCTTGTGACAGTATGCTTGACTTTCTTGTCCTCTTCGACATCCTCATAGTCAAAGTATGTGTCCAGAGCTCTAATCTAGTCTAGAATCTCCTCTGCATCCAAGTTTCCCTCATAAACCGGAATGTCCATTTTCACCCTTGCACCCATTCTTGCAATATCCCTAATCAAACATTCATTTGCGGCATCTTCGGCTGCAACTTACTCTTCATGTTATACTTCAATTTCGCTTTTAGAATCACTAAGATTCCCAACACTAACTGTATGCCTTTGTGTTGTTTCCACATCTTCGAGTCAGGCTCATAGATCACGTATCTCTCTCTCCATAGATGGATCAGTCATCTGTCTGCCCCTTCTTCTCGGCATTTCCCTATCCTCAGGTGGATCGGGTGATTGTCTATCTCTTCTCCTTGGTGGCATGAGGAATTCTCCTTTTCCCTGCTATAGAAAGCAAAGAAACCTTTCTGTGCTCTGATGCAAAAAAAGATGACATAGCCACCCTCCACAACCCGTGGGTCGAAAGGTCCACACCAATAGGATCTTCTCCCTTATTTCGGCCCAAAGAGCTCTCTAAAATGGCTCCTCTATTTCCCTTTCGGGAAATCTGCATCCATAGTCAACTTCGTGAAATCCCCCTTGTGCTTGGGAGATCAAACTTTGCACCCTTGCAAATCCAATGGTCAAGCGCTTGTCCCTCTATCTCTGAAATCCGAAAACAGTTAACGCTGACCCTTTCTCTTTCTCTCAGATTTCTCCCTATTGCAATGTCTACGGTCGCGATGTCGAGTGACTCGTCTCCTCGACTCCTGAAACCCGATATCCTGAAACTCTGATGCACTTGCAAGCTTTGACTTTCAACGCCCCTTTACTCCATCAGGACTTCGGTCTTCATGGTATCGCGAATCCTGACGCAATGAATCTGGGAATTCACCCCACGAGACTCTGAAATGGTCAACGACCTTTGAACTTTCATCCACAGTGTAACACCTGTCCACCTCACTAACCTCTATGGCCCACACACACGCACATTTCTCCACTTTTCGCGACTTTGTGAACCTGGTTACCAAACCTTCGATCCTTCCACTCGCGAAATCCCGATAGGCGATTTCACAAGTGATCCAACGACACCTGCTGCCTTGGATCGACGGTTCTATCCATCCTGAGCATTAATTCTTTAAGAATACTTGTCGTATCTCCCCTACTCTTCTACGAGATCTGACAGCTCACGGGATCTCGCGAATCCTCCATAGAGAATTCCGATCGTCTGTTCCTTCCTTGAGAAATTTTGCATAACTAAACAAGGTACCTTTCTCCACGAAACACATCCTCCTGTGGTCCGATGTCACTACGCCTTCCTTCCAACTTTCAAATAATTTGGCCTCGTACCTTCCTTCGACTCTTTCAAAGGTCCAAATCCTTAAGATCTTTTCCACAGCTTTCAAGTCCTCAGAAAAACATCTTTCTCTCACTCATTGCGGCAACCTTCAAACACTTCCAAGTGTTGAATACTTCGAATCTGCGCACACCTGTAGCAACAGTCTCTCAATACTTTTCTTAGGTCCACAACTCGGAGACTCTACTTGGCCTGCACACTCCTTGCATGGCTCCTGCATCTAACTGCAATTTTGTGTGAATGAGAACAAAAGCTAAACTATCTGAGCCCTTTGTCAACGCACTCCTTGCGGACAATCCAACTGCACTCCTTGCAGGAATCCTTGCTCAGACAGAGAAACAATTGGAACTCATTCCCTTTACTCTTCCTCTCTCAGATTTCAGACATTCAATAAGAAATCATTCATTTATAGCATAAAAGAAATTGCATGACAGAGAGAGTAAAACATTCATGAGCATAACATTCAAAAATGCATACACAGAGAATATATGAACACCATGAGTCTAAATCAAAGATTTCTTGTATTAATTCAGAAATTCTATACATGGAGTCTATTACACAGCTCTCTGCTTCTCCCTATGGTCTTTTCTCTACTATGTTACAATAATACAAGTGAGGGTGTCTATATCCATTTTCCCTCAAGCTCTAAAACCGTCTAATCTTACACATTCAATTCTATCTACCTACATTCAATTTCATAAATGCCTCCATCTGCTAAGGACGAGAGTGAATCTCTCAAGGTCCATTACATTATACAAGTGTGCCTTCATTAAATTGTCACATTAAGGTTGGCGCATTTACTTTAAGGGAATTTCAAAATTTGCGTTGGGCTTGTCCAGCTGTCTGATGCCTCCGTGCTAGCTCGCTTGAGATGTTCCTCCATCATAGAAGGAGGTGAATATCAATATCCTTCATCACCAATAAGAGAAGGATATAAAAAAACTCTTCCACATCAATATTTAGGTCAAGACAACCAAGATCTATGCTCTGTTTGACTTTGGCTCATACGATAATCTCATAGAAATAGATCTAGTCGGTATGACCGGATTGGATGTTTATGATCATCATAGCTCATATCCATTTGGATCGGAAAACAAGGATGCAAAGAGAAAGGTAAGAAAACAATGTAAGATTAAATTTGTTGTAAGTGTTGATTTTATATGCGAGGTAGAATTGTGCATCGTACCATTAGATGTATGTAGAGTAGTGTTTGGAGTCTTGTACATGTATATGAGGGATGCTATATTCATGCAAAGATCCAATCGGTACAACATTATCAAGGGAAAAAAATCCTTCATCTCTAATAGGCACAAAATAAAATGAAAATTTTCACTAGTAAGTGCCAATCGAGCTAAGAAATTGATTGGTTCTAGCAAGACATATGTTTTACTTTTCCTAAGGGAAAACTAGTCTCCTCAAAATTTGTTAAAAGTAAATAAATCCCTATAAGAGTGTACTAAGGAGAAGAAAAATGAATTGGAGGATTTATTAAAGGAATATGGGGTATTTTTCTAAGATCGTAAATGGATACCATCTAAGAGGGAAGTGGAGCACAAAATACAATTATCTCCATACTGTCCATTTCCGAATATTGGGGTGTATAGAAAATTTACTCTAGAAGAAAATGAAGTAAAGTAGCAGCTATAACAATTGTAGGAGTAGGGTGTGATTTTACCAAGTATCTCACCTTGTGGGTAACCCTTCATATATGTGCCTAAGAAGGATGGGAATTTGAGAATTTGTATCGATTAATGGACATTGAACAAGATTACAGTAAAGAATTAGTATCGTCTTCCTAGAATCGACGATCTATTGAAACAGTTGAAACATGCCAAGTAGTCCAATAATATGGGTATGAAATTAGCATATTAATCCATGAAAAAATTAGGATATTAGGATTTAAAACATAGTGTGATAAATTTTTTTGTCGGAATTCAGACAAAATCACCAAAATAATTCGAATAGACCATGACAAGACTTTTCATCATAATTCCAATGAGTCAACCATTGGAATTTTGATAGAAGGTGATGAAATCTTTAATCATATTTTAAATGAGAAAAAACATCATATTTGAATGTTATTTCATCTGAATTCCAATGGAACCATATTTTGTTTTTCTTTTGACAGATAATACATAAAGAAAATGCATTGAAGTCTTAGCCATAAATGAGACGTTTTTTCGACTCAAGTTTATCATTGAAAAATGGGCTTAATTTAATAGTATGGGGTTTTTGGAGAAGTAGGTATCAATATGAATAATTGGACCAAGATGAAGTGATTAAAATTGATCATTAATCCTAAAAAGTAGCTTGCAAATCACCACAAATGATCTCTCTATGGGATATTTATCTATGAAGCTGCAATACAAATACCATTAGAAGGTTTCAAGCACCAAGTATTGGTTGTGGGGTGTTATACATGGTAAAGAGAGGAAAATAAAGCATTAGAACCTAAAGTAATCTTTCAGGCATCAAAACGCAAGAGAAATTCCTTCAACCACCACACATAATGTATTAAGAGGACCATCTACCTCCTAGTTGGGATATGAGAACCATTAGAATATTTTGAGATAAAGGTATGATTCTCATTTCCTAGAACATGTTTGGGGAAGGAAAATCAACCCTCAAGCCTCCCACCCTACATATCTCTCTCTTACTCCCTCTTTCCCACTATACTTTCCCCCTCTCTCCCTCTCTATTTATTTACATCTCTCTTTCCTACTAATAACGCCCCTATATTTATTTATCTCTCCCACCCATCTTCCCCTCTCTCCTTCTCTCCTTGTTTCCATCTCTCTCTCTCTCTCTC